>JAPJYX010000134.1:0-27610 GCA_030503985.1 Himalopsyche tibetana
AGCGATGACTGCGGGGATTAAAACCCTAGAGTTGCTGCAAAAACCAGGAACCTATGAGCAACTTGACCGTATTACCAAAAAGCTATCCGATGGACTGCTACAAATTGCTAAGGAAACGGTCATGCGGCTGTGGGTGGTCAAATTAGCGGGATGTTTGGATTATTTTTTACAGGTTCACCAGTTCATAACTACGAAGATGCCAAAACCTGTGATTTAGCTAAGTTTAGCCGCTTCCACCGGGGAATGTTAGAGCATGGCGTTTACCTGGCACCATCTCAGTTTGAGGCTGGGTTTACTTCTTTGGCTCATACCGATGAAGATATTGACCGTACTCTAGAGGCAGCGCGGGCTGTGATGTCCAATTTGTAAGTAGTTAGTTGTAATGGCGTGAAATAACTAAAAATGCAGGTTGGGTTAAGCGCAAGTGAAACCCAACCTGTCTTAGCTGATTTGGGTTACCCTGCGAGGATATTGCTACGTACCTCAACCCAACCTACTAGCTTTTTCAAATGGCAGAGGAGTCAAGGGGAATATTGAGGCAAGGGCAGATCCGGCGCATATTCAGGTAACGTCGGCTCAACAGTACTAGCTGCTTTGAGTGAGTTCCACTGAGCGATCGCATTTTGAGCTTGGGAGTATAATGCTCGTTCTGGAGGAATTTGAGTGGCTGTGGCAATGGCGGCATCGTAGCGTCCTTGATCTGCCAGGGCGGTTGCTGCTTCTAGGATCGGGCGGTCTTGAGCAGTTTGGACTTGAACTACCCAAATGGCGATCGCTTTTTTGGCTTGGGCAGACAAGGCGCGATTCGGACGAATTTTACTGGCTGTGGCAATGGCTGCTGTTAAATTTTGTTGCTGGGCATAAGTTTGCGACATTTCTAAAATGGGTTGGTCTTCGATGGTTTGAATCGCCACAGTCCATTTAGCGATCGCATTTTGAGCATCTTGACGTAAAGGTTGACCAAGTTTAATCACACTTGCCACTTCTACGGCTCGTTTGAGTTGTTCAATAGTACCCGGTTCTGCCAATTTTTGAGCTTGAAAGAGCAGTTGGCGGTTATCAATTTGCTGAATTTGCTTACGCCATTGGGCAATTAAGGTTTGTGCCAGCAGGCGTTGGGGATGCTTGGGGGGGACATTTTTGGCGTAGTCAATCGCCCAGAGGAAGGTCAGGCGTTGTCCTAAACTGGCAGTTAGTTGGGCAATTTGTAACTTGGTTGCGCCTTGTAACTGAGATTCCCATAATTTTGCTTGTTTGACAGCTAACCCATTGAGTGGACGATCAGACTGAATTTGACGGACGGCGGCGATGGCATCCAATAAGTTGAGAATATTGTTTTTCCTTACCGTTTGGGAAGCACGCGCCACAAGAGTCCAATCTTGGGCTTCTTGATACAAAGCAGCCGATGCCGGAATGCGCTGTAGGATCTTAACGACACCGAGGAAATCTTGATTTTTGTAATTGATTGCCGCGACTTTAATTAAAGTCCGACTCCAGCGCGTTTGTTCCTTGTGGGCGATCGCTTGCGTGTAACTTTTGGGATTAATTTTAGCAACAAGTGCGATCGCTTCCTCCAGTTGTGCGATCTGATTCGTCTTAACTAAATCCCGTGCCTCTTCCAGTTGTTGCCAAGCCTTTTTTTCTGCTGCCATTTGTTGAATCAAAGCTTGGATACGCCCATCAGTCCAATAAGGCTTTTCATACTCAGACAAACCTCCAATCAACGCCCCCGCCAATTGCCATTTTTGCTCCTGCAGCGCCTTCTGAAATTGACTAGTCGTAGTTTGGGCTTTTTGCAACTCTTCTTGCCAAGTAGCGCTTGCCGCTTGTGCCTCTGGATAAAGAGGACTACTAACGGGAATACTTCTGGCAATTTTGATCGCTTCCTGGTGATTACCCTGCCTAATTTGCTGCTGTGCTAGGCCTAAGAATTGCCTCAGACCAGACTTTGGTGCGGCGCTGGGCTTCTGGATATAAAGGGTGTTCTGGCAGCCACGGCTGGACTAAGGTGATGGCTGCCACTAGTGGCTCTAAATTACCAGAGTCTGCGCCCGTTGGGCACAATCTAAGCGATCGCCATCTGAGGCTAAAGGTGAGATATTCTTACAGTTAATCGGGGGTGGTAGTTTCATCAGCAACAATGCACCAGAAGCCAAGACAAGTCCCACAATCGAAACCGTACTCAACCACAATAGCAACCATCTCAATCGAGAACCGATCCGACGGCGGCGCTGCGGCATCGGCACAGAAATCAAGCTTTCTGGTTGGGGAGATTTGCCCTTGTGTCGTCTCTTTCCCAGTCTAATTAGTGGTTTTGGTCCCTGTCGGCTTGGTAACAAGGGTACTTGGAGGTGTAATTTCTGCAAAAGTCTTTTTGGCACGGACACCCGCTTGGTCATTGGTTGTTAATCATTAGTTGTTAATCATTGGACAATGGGCAGAGGCAAAGGAAATAATAAAGGTTTTAATGACCCAGAAAGACTTAAGTAACTCGCACTCATTGTAATGGGTTCAAAATAAGATGAATAAGCAATTGGGAGAGATTCGGGCGGCATGAGCCTAAGCATTCGGCATTGGTTAGCAGAACGCAATATTAAGGTTGCCCAACTGGGATCTAGCGCCCAGATTGCTGGGATCGCTTTTCGTCTGGCACAAGATATGGAAGTCAAAAGCCTGAATGCTTTTGCCATCAGTGCTTTGACGGATGTTTTAGAATTGCCCTTGAGCGCTGCCAGAGTTGCCGCGCCGGCAATTTCCCAGTTAACGGTAGGACTGCTCAGGATTTTGAGTCGGAAACAGCCTTTAAAGCGTAATGAAGGAACCTGGCTCACGTTTCAAGTTGCTTATCTCAATGCCCTACAAGGGATTTTAGAACAAGAAGCGCTTGTTGGTAGACCTTGGGTCAATCGGGCGATGGTGCCAGCCGGTCTTGATGCTGACCAAGCTTTGAGCGATTCCCAATTGCTGGCTATCCTGAAAACCTTACGTCCAGGCGTCTTAGCGATAGTCAGGCGGAACAGGCGCTTTCAATGGTGGCAGATTCATTTCTGGTGCAGCAGATGAATAATTTAGCCCGCGAGTGGTTTGTGGCTAATGGTGCCGAGGAAACTGAAGCGAAATTGCTGACTCAACGTTTGAGCAATGGACTAGCTGGTTATTTGCTTTGTGCGATCGCCGAAAATCCCTTACCTTTGGCACAGTTACAAAAGTTTGTCCGCCTGGGAAATTTAAGCAATCTACGAGATCCTGCTGCTAATAGCCCTGATTCCTGCCCTTTGCCTACAGCTACGCCACCACTCAACCTGCAGCGAGAACACTATCGGGCAAGGCTTCTGAAGTCTCTGAGTGAACCTTTATTTGGTGAATGCTTTGCCTTGAAAGATTTATATACTCCTTTAAAAGGCAAACTGCTGCGCGGCACGAAGGATTGGAGTATGGCAACTGGCAGCAGGGTTTATCTTTCCCAAACTGCGGTTGATTTGATGGAATGGGCGATGTCCCAACTTGAAGATAAAACTAGTATTGCGGTGATTGAGGCTGCTCCTGGCAGTGGCAAAAGTAGTTTCTGTCAAGTTTGGGCAGCGCGGGTGGCTCAGGATTTTTATCCCCATTGGATGCCTGTGGTAATTCGGTTAAAAGATGTGACGTTAGGTCAAACTTTTGAGCAGACTTTGGCATCGGCTTTTCCTTTGGGGCGTTTCACCGATACAGATGGATGGCTTTCTTTAAATGCGCCGCCATGCCTGCTGATTTTGGATGGTTTAGATGAATTGCCCCAGGCACAACGGCAGCTTTGGACTTTTATGGAGCAGTTGGCGCAATTTCATGCCAGCAATAGTAGTGCGGCGGGTTTACAGCGACATAAAGTTGTGATTACTAGTAGTAGTGCCACTTTGGATGATCTGCTGAGGAGATATCAGCAAAGTTTGACTCGACATTTGCCGAGTCAGTTACAAAGAATTGCGATCGAACCGATGGGGCAGGAAGAGTTGCGACAATGGTTCCAACAGTGGGCAAAATTGCAATCAAAAGCGATCGCTCAAAGCTATTTCAACTTTTTAAGACATGGTGGCGCTTTTAAGCAATCAGCGACAGCTAATAACTTGGCGCTTCTCCTCAAACGACCACTGATGCTTTATCTTGTTGGTCTGCTACATCGGGATGCTTGGGTTGATGAGACAATTTTTCAAACTCGCAACTCTGAGATCACTTTTGAAATTTATGACCGGATTTGCCGCTGGCTGCTCGGAGAACCCGCGACGGAGAGTGGTGGTTTACTGGAGTTAATTCGTGAAGGGCTGGCTCATGCTAGTCGCTCTCAAGAGGCAATCTCTAATCTGCTTGAAGGTCGTCATCCCCAAGCCTTGCGCCACCAAATGCAAGCCGTTGCCCTCAAAATTATTCAATGCGGTCAATATCAAGAACCGCCAGTCATTCCCCCCAAATTGACCAATGCTCAACCGACTTTTAGCCAACTGCTGCCAGCGCTTTTTTTCCGCTCCCAGTTACCTCAACTTCCCCAAAATAGGAAGTCTGATTCTCAGTTGGAACAACCAATAAATCTTGAGTTTTCTCATACCAGTTTAGGATCATATTTGGCAGCCGAAGCAATTGCGACTCAAATTCAAGCAATTACTGAACAAGTGAAAGACCAGTATGGTGAAGTTAAGTTTGTGATCAATTCTTTGAGTGGAGTTGCCCAACATCTTTATGCTTTGCTGGGGTATGGAATTTTATCAGCCCAAATCGAACAATTGGTTGTAGAGCGTCTCCGCAGGACAGCAAAACGTAACCCGAATATTTTCGCATTTAATGTCCTCTTTCAACGCCTCTATCGCTTTTATCGAGCCTACTGCCGAGGACGTTGGCTCGATGAAGGTATTCCTCAATCAACTCAGGCTCAACTGCCAACATTTAAGCATTCTTTAACTGTTTTACAAATTGATGCTGCTGTTGGACTTAATGTATTTTTACTGCTTTGTGCAAGCGCCAAAGAAGCCGAAGTCGCTTTCTCTCCTTGCGGTAATCCTGAGTCTTCCGAGGAATTTGATGCTGACCAGTTTTTGAGTTTGATTAATCGCATTACAGCCCTTGCTCCTACTGCTTTTTGGCAACGCGCTCGACAGAGTTTGTCTCGTCTACAACTAGCAGAAGCTTGCCTCAATCAAGTGATGTTTGCTGAAGTTAATTTGGAGCGAGCTAATTTATCGAAAGCTGAGTTAATTGGTATAAATTTAACAGGAGCAAATCTCCAAAATGCCAATTTATATTTAGCTAATCTTGCAGGTGCTAACTTATCAAATGCTAATCTGGCTGGTGCTAGGTTAGAGGGTACAAATTTGAAAGGTGCTAATTTAAAAGGCGCTAATTTAAAAGGCGCTAATCTTACTAATGCTTGTGTGTTTGAAACCTGGTTAGATGAACCGAACAAAAGTTTTGCTTCGCGCAGTGGCGCAATATTTTCTCGGCAGGAGTTTCAGACTTTTACTGAGTCTTTGGCTCCTACACAAGTCCTTAATTATCTTGATGATGAACAATTGGAAGGAGAACCAACTATTTTTATTGAAAGTGCTGAAGGAGAATTGATTTTACCTGAACGTTATTCTAGCAATGAACTGAATTATGATGAGGGCGAAACGGCACAAATTGAAAATATTGAGCAAGAAACGGCAATTGCTTATAACGTTCGATTGCAACCTGATGATCTAGATGAAACAATTAGAGTCAGCAATCTTGACCGCTAAAACTTCTGATTCTAATTCTACTTAAAATAGCGAGGAATGATTAACCAAAATTAATAGTACAAACCTAATTTATTTGTCTTTCGGATTGTTTAATCTGATAACCGTAAAAGTCGATTTTATACTCAGTAATTTTTATCCCGGTTTGTTGCTCAATTTGTTTGAGCAACTCTTCGGGCAACTCTACAAAAACATCAACAATTTGATTGGTATCTAAGCAGTTAACATGACTATGAGCATCACAGACGTTGCCATATAGCCGTCCATCTGAGCGTTCAATACATTCAATTATGCCTTGACCTGATAGTGCTTCGAGATTTTGATAAACAGAAGTATGACCGATTTCTTTACCTTGCTGATTTAATCTATCGTAAATTTCTCGCGCTGAAAGGTGTTCTTTTGCTTGCCAAAGTAGTTCTAAAATAAAGCGTCGCTGGCGACTTAAGCGCATCCCTAAACCTTGACATCTGTTTAAAGCGTCTTCTAGTGAGCGAATTGGTTTCACAAATGCCACTTCGTTTTGCATATTAATTAGTTTTAGTTGATTTTCTGGCTTTTCCATCTGTTCCCGGTCTCTGCTTTTACTCACGAGACTTAAGTGCTTACACCCCGGCATCACCAACCTGAGACTTCAATCATTACGACGACGCCCAAACACTCGCAAGGAATAGCTGGCAATAGCTTAATTTTTATTTATGAGCCGTTTTGAGCTGCTAAAACAAACTCATTACAACTTTAACTTAAGTCTAATCCGGATGTCCACTGTCTGTCTGTAATCATAAGCCGGGGGCAGCTTGTAGCGGATAAGGCAAGGCTTGCTAGCCCAGAAATCGGCAAATAAATATAGAGCGTTGCCATGCCACTTGCTGGGAAGCAGTGGTTTTGGGATGACTGATCGAGAACCAAAAAATTCACCAAAATCAGTGATTTCAAGCTGAAATAGGTGTGATATGAATCCTCGTTCTTAGAGGATCTGGCTCTGTGCTAGCTCCAGACTAAACCCGTAAAATAAACCCTCATACGCCGAATATACACGAAATCTTCAAAAATAAGAGTAGTGAGATTATGAAGCGTTCCACTCTTTCATTTTTGAGCCAACCGAAAAACTATGTCACTTTCTCTTTCTAGTTCTTCCTATTGTATGAGGACAAAAGGGAATGCTTGAAGGCAAAATGTAATCAGTGGCTGATTACTAGTTTTAAACCCTTGGAGGAAACTACGTATGAAAACGATTCTGGCTACTGCTGCTTTACTGAGTACAATGCTGTTAGCTGCTCCAGTTAAAGCTCAAAACCCTGCTCAAGTTAAGCAATTATTAGAAACCCGTGCTTGTGAAAACTGTAACTTGGCAGGAGCCGATTTGACAGGAGCACACCTGATTGGTGCTGATTTGAGAAATGCCAATTTGCAAGGAGCAATTTTAGTAAGAGCTAATTTAGAGGGCGCTGATTTAACAGGTGCGAACCTCAAAAACGCCGACTTAACTGGTTCTTTTGTCAATGGTACTAGCTTAAATAGTACAAATCTGAGCAACGTGAATTTCACTGAGGCTCGTTTGTATAGCGTTGATGTTGCCAATGCCGTTATGTCAGACTTAACCTTAGATCGTGCAAGTATTTACAACACAGCAATTGGTGTTGGTGGTTCAGACGAACAATAAAGACTTTCTGTTCCTTGAGCGTTCAGAGTCCAAAAGCAACAATTTAAAAATGGCATAAAATAACCAAATATTGCCTCCCTTTTTTGAAAGTACTTCTACTTGTAAAGAAAGGGAGGTTTGTTTGATGAGTATTTAGGCAATAAAAATAGTCGCTGATTTGTCTTAGCGGCAGTGTGGCTAAATTAATCCGTCAGTAAACTGTCAGTTTAAACAGCCGTAGTTACCGTTGACGACGTAAAGTTTCGAGTTCTTGAAACGGTTGCCAACGAATCAGAGTCATCTTGAAAATTACCTTTGTTTTCTTTCCACTCCTTTATGCTGCCAAGGTTCAAAGCTATATTCAGCAAAGGTTGTCGCCATTTTGATTCGGATTAACCACAATTCGGATCACCGTACCAACCCTACCAACCGAGGAGCAAGAGTTTGAAGTTCTGTAACTGCATACCCAAGACAGTAAAAGCCCTGCGGTAAACTAGCCCTTGATCCTGAGTTTCACTCACGGGTGGAGAACTCGCTTTTTGGAGCTGTTATTCAATGTCTCATAGCGTCAAAATTTACGATACTTGCATTGGTTGCACTCAATGTGTACGGGCTTGCCCCACAGACGTACTAGAAATGGTTCCCTGGGATGGTTGTAAAGCCGGTCAGATAGCCTCATCTCCACGCACAGAAGACTGTGTAGGTTGCAAACGGTGCGAAACTGCTTGTCCGACAGACTTTTTAAGCATCCGAGTATATCTAGGAGCAGAAACCACTCGCAGTATGGGTTTAGCGTACTAAGTAGTCAGTTAAAACCTGCTCATATTTGCGATTGTGGTATTACGCTTCTAGCGTCTTTAAGATACCTTTGGATTTATCTTTGTGGAGGAGGCAAAATGCTTCCTCTTTTTTTTTGCTTGCTATCATGGCTCAAGATAAATGCTCAAGTCAGGAGTGAACTAAAAAATGTGTGGAATAGTTGGCTATATTGGGACTCAGGCGGCTACCAACATATTGCTCTCTGGGCTAGAGAAGCTGGAATATCGGGGTTATGACTCAGCGGGTATTGCGACGGTTTTGGAGGGTTCAATTCACCGCGTCAGGGCAAAGGGCAAACTCCATAACCTGCGGGAAAAGCTAGAAAGAGAAGTCAACCCGGCACAAATTGGTATTGGACATACTCGCTGGGCAACTCATGGTAAACCAGAAGAGTATAATGCTCATCCTCATACCGACTCGTCAGGGCGTGTGGCGGTGATTCAAAATGGCATTATTGAAAATTATCGGGAATTGCGAGAAGAGTTAAAAGAGCGAGGTTATGAGTTTCATTCGGATACGGATACCGAAGTGCTTTCTAACTTAGTTGCTGATTGTTTGGCTACTTTAGCTGATGATCCCTCACCTTTGTTGAGTGCGGTGCGGCAAGCGGTTAATAAATTAAGGGGTGCATCTGCGATCGCTGTTATCTGTGCTGACTATCCCGATGAAATCATCGTCGCACGACAACAAGCACCTTTATCGATTGGTTTTGGGCAAGGTGAATTCTTCTGTGCTTCAGACACCACTGCCCTCGTACCCCATACCAATGCTGTCTTAACCCTGGAAAATGGGGAACTGGCACGACTGACACATTTGGGAGTCGAAGTTTATAACTTTGAAGGTACACGGCTCAAAAAAGCCCCCCGTACCCTGAGTTGGAATCCTGTATTAGTTGAAAAACAAGGGTTTCGACACTTCATGCTCAAAGAAATCTATGAGCAACCAGGGGTAGTACGGACTTGTTTAGAAGCTTATTTAAATGACAACTGGAATCCTGAAGATAAATCACAGTCTCCGATTAATCTCGGTTTAGCACCTCAACTTTATACAGATTTAGAAAAAATTCAAATCCTTGCCTGTGGCACGAGTTGGCACGCTAGTTTAGTTGGAAAATATTTGCTTGAACAATTGGCAGGAATTCCGACAATGGTGCAATATTCCTCGGAGTTTCGCTATGCACCTGCACCTCTAACCGCTAACACTCTCACCATTGGCGTCACCCAGTCTGGAGAGACGGCAGATACCCTAGCAGCATTGGAGATGGAAAAACGCCGCCGTGTGGGGCAGTTGCCTCAGTATGAGCCAAGATTGCTGGGCATTACCAATCGCGCCGAAAGTTCCTTAGCGCCAATTGTCAATGGCATTATTGAAACTCATGCCGGGATTGAAATTGGTGTAGCGGCAACCAAAACCTTTGTTGCTCAGTTGGTTGCCTTCTACTGCTTGGCGTTGGATTTAGCATGGCAGCGTCAGACTTTGACCTCCCACCGCCTAGAGGAGATTTTGGCAGGCTTGCGGCAGTTGCCAGCCCAGATTGAGATGATTTTGGAGAGTCAGGAGCGCTACATTGAGGAGTTGGCTCATAGTTTTGCCGAAACTCATGATTTTATCTTTTTGGGGCGTGGGATTAATTTTCCCATTGCTTTGGAAGGGGCGCTGAAGTTGAAGGAAATTAGTTATATCCATGCTGAAGGTTATCCAGCAGGGGAAATGAAGCACGGACCGATCGCGCTTTTGGATGCTAAGGTGCCTGTAGTAGCGATCGCTATGCCTGGTAATGTTTATGAAAAAGTCCTCTCCAATGCCCAGGAAGCTAAGGCACGAGACGCCCGTTTGATTGGGGTGACGCCGATGAATGATTTAGACGCGGCGGAGACTTTTGATGATTTGTTGCCGGTGCCTGCGGTGGAGGAGTTACTTTCGCCGATTTTGACGGTGATTCCGTTGCAACTTTTGGCGTATCATATTGCCGCACGACGTGGTTTGGATGTGGATCAACCGAGGAATTTGGCGAAGTCGGTGACGGTGGAGTAGCGATGCTTGATTTAGCAAAAATTTAATTGATTGCCCAATCTTATTCATCTCAAGAACTTTTTGCTATTTTAGTCTGGCAGCAAAGAGTTCTTGAGTTTGAGCATGAATGCATTTAGGCAGTTTGCAGAAGAATCTCAAAGATCTTGGTAAGTTGAGCGCAAGGTGAATTGTTAAATCTTCTGTCTATATCCGTAATTCTGTAATGACGAGTTTCTATCTCCCTGATATAACTTGGGAAACGACGTAAACCGAATTACAACTTCTTGATTTAATTGAATAGGAATAGGTATGGCAGGACATTTAAGCATTAAGGTGATGATCGCCTTCAACGATCCTGATTTGGACGTGGAAGAAAGGGACGAACAGGTTCAACGACTCATGACTGAGTTGAAGCAAATGGATAAGGTAGAGACAGTTGATCGTGTTCTCGATCCCAATCCTCCAGAGGGTAGCAAAGCATTAGGTGGGTTTTTGGTGGGTCTGTTAATGACTGAGGTGAATGTAGCCAATGCTCAAAAACTGATGGGATTTTTAGGCAATTGTCTCGGTGGTAAACCGATTGAACTCTCAGTTGAAGCTAACGGCAAGAAACTGACAGTCAAAGCCCATAGTCGAGAAGAACTCGAAGCTGCGATAAAAGCCGCCCAAAATTTTATAGCGCCATAGGCAGAAAACATGGCGAAGGTTGCGTTGTTGATTGGGGTTAGCGAATATGAGCCGGGGTTAAATCAGCTACCTGCGGCGGTGAAAGACATTGAAGCCCTACGACGAGTGTTGCAAGACCCAGAAATGGGTGGGTTTAATGAGGTGAAAGTTTTAGCCAACCCTGATCCTCAGACAATGCAATATGAAGTTGAGACTTTATTCACAGGTCGCAGCAAAGATGATTTGGTGCTGTTGTTCTTCTCTGGACATGGAATTAAAGATGATGCTGGCAGGCTGTATTTTGCCAATCGGATTACTCGGAAAAACGCCAAAGGAAACTTAATTAAGTCAACTGCTGTACCTGCAAGCTTTGTCCACGACATTATGAACAATAGCCGTGCCAAACGGCAGGCGATTATATTAGATTGTTGTTTTAGTGGGGCATTTGATCCAGGATTACAGGCAAAGGATGATGGTTCGATTGACTTGCGGACTCAATTAGGTGCTGAAGGGCGGGTAGTGCTGACATCTTCCAGTTCAACACAATATTCCTTTGAGCAGCAGGGATCAGATTTGTCGATTTACACTCGCTATTTGGTGGAGGGCATCGAAACCGGGGCTGGTGATAGCAATAGCGATGGGTTGGTTTCGATACTGGAGTTGCATGAATATGCTGTTAGCAAGGTGCAGGAAGAAGCGCCTGCAATGACCCCTAAAATCATTGTTTTGAAAGACAAGGGATTTGAAATTGTTCTTGCTAAAGCACGGGTAACTGACCCCAAGCTGAAATATCGAAAAACGGCTACACGATATGCGAATGCAGGTACAATTCGACCCGCAGGACGGGCGATTTTGGATACGTTGAGGCAGCAGTTAGGATTGAGGGCTGACGAAGCGGCTGAAATTGAAACTGATGTATTGCGTCCTTACCAAGAACGACTGGCGAATCTGCAACAGTACCGAGAAACGTTAGTTGCAGAGGCAGAACATGAATATCCGCTGAGTGAGTTCGCTCGTGAAGACTTGAATACGCTTCAGCAGATGCTTTTGTTGAGAGATCAGGATGTCTTGCCTATTCAGCAGCAGGTTGAGGCACAGTTTACTCAGCAGGCAGCAGCCTATCAGCAAAAACTCACTCAATATGAACAGGCGTTAACTGATGCAATTCAACGAACATTTCCCCTCAGCAAGCAAGATTGTCAAATCTTAGAGAACTTGCGGCAGTCTTTAGGATTTAGAAATGAAGATATTAATACTGTTAGACAGTCTCTGTTTCAGCAAGCATCACTGAGACGTGAGGAAAAATTGAGAGAGGAGGCAGAGCGACAGCGGCAAATAGAACTGGAACAGCAGCGGCAGGCAGAAGCAAAACGTCAAGTTCAAGAACAAGCAAGAACTCGTCAAGTCTCTAGCCCTCTAAACAACGTAGAGAAAAAATTGCAGCGTTTTGAGTTTGATGTGATTACTGTTGACAAAAAAGGCAAGGAAAATAGCCGCACCAAGAAGTCAGCCGAGTTTTTTGCTGAAGACTTGGGTAATGGGGTATTGCTAGAGATGGTCAAGATTCCATCAGGAACCTTCCAGATGGGTTCACCAAAAGGTCAGGGAAACGCTGATGAACAGCCTCAACATTTGGTTACGGTTTCAGCTTTCTTGATGGGGAAATATTCTGTTACTCAGGCACAATGGCGGGTGGTTGCGGCTCTGCCCCAGGTGGAAATAGCGCTTGATGCTGACTCTGCAAATTTCAAGGGTGACAACCGCCCCGTGGAAAACGTCTCCTGGCATGAGGCTGTAGAATTTTGTCAGCGTCTGTTTGTGGCAACGGGGCATCCATACCGCCTGCCCAGCGAAGCCGAATGGGAATATGCTTGTCGAGCTGGAACAACGACTAAATTCCATTTTGGCGAAACAATCACGACTGACTTAGCTAACTACCGGGGTACTGATTGGGAATATAGTGGTAAAACTGACTCCGGTTCGTATGGTGCTGGACCAAAAGGAATTTATCGAGAACAGACGACGGATGTGGGCAGTTTTCCACCAAATGCCTATGGTTTATACGATATGCATGGCAATGTGTGGGAATGGTGTCTGGATCATTGGCATGACAATTATGGCGGATTTTTTAGACCAGCACCGAGAGATGGTAGTGCTTGGGTAACAGGCGGCAATCAGAAGTTCCGCCTGTTACGGGGCGGTTCGTGGTGCAAGGCTCCGGCGAATTGTCGCGCTGCCAACCGCGTCAACTACGGCAATCCCGCCGACCGCAACGACCTTATCGGTTTTCGGATTGTGTGTGCGGTTTTTCCAGGATTCTTGTAGCCCTTTACCCTCTTGCTCTTTTGCCCTCTATGCTTTTTTCTTTACCTTCTTTCGCACATAGCGCGTTCCAAATATTGCCCAAGGTCGAGTTGTCTGATGAGCTGGACTAATTATGATGCTTTGTCTGATGCCCAATTGAAACAGTATTTTCTCAAGCATCGTGGGGATCAAGCTGCTTTTCAAGCATATTTAGACAGAATTAATCAACGTCCACGCAGGATTATTGCTAGTCCTGATGACCCCAATTTCGATGAAAAAGTGCAAGCAGCGATTCGACAAAAGCTAGAAGCAGCAAGAAGTCGCAGCAGCCATCCTCCGACAACGCCGGAATCTTAAACCTCGCCCCACACCCAGGCAACTTCGACAGCAACCTAAACCGATGCTTTGCACACCCTGCCGTTGACTTAAACTGCCACTCTAGAGGAAGCGCTCTGATGACCCGCAGCATGAGGCTAAGGCGATCGCTTTTTTGCTGAAGCTTGAAATCATAACTTTATGCAGCAACGCCTGCTAGGGATCACCGCAGGCGTTGCCGAACCTCAAACTATAATTGGCTCCACACAAGCTACTTTGAACTACTACGAGTCGAAGACTTCTTGGTAGTCGTCTTACTTTTAGTAGTCCCTGCTGCCTTCTTAGTTGTGGAAGACTTGCCCGTTTTCTTAGTAGATGCCTTAGCTGCCAAAACCTCCAACGCCGTTTTTAAAGTAATATCTTCCACCGTTTGCCCTTCCGGCAGAGAAGCATTAGTTTTGCCATGCTTCACATATGCGCCATAGGGACCATCGTAGATATTAATCGGTTCGTTATCCTTGGGATGAACCCCCAATTCTCGTAATGGTGGTTTCGACTTACCAGCACCGCCGCGTCCTTTTTTCGGCTCCGAGAGTAGTTCGATTGCACGTTCTAAGGTAATTGTCAAGACATCATCAGTAGCTTTTAGCGAGCGATAATCCTTACCTTCCTTACCTTGGTCATGAACCACATAGGGACCAAAACGCCCCAAACTCGCCTGAATTTTCCCTTCTGTAGCGGGATGAGTACCCAACTTACGAGGCAAAGCTAATAAGCCAACTGCCATATCTAAGGTCACAGTTTCCGGCGTGACGCCCTTGGGTAGAGAAGCCTGTTTTGGTTTCTTATTCTCCTCAGATACGTCACCCAGGCGCACATAGGGACCATAGGGACCAATTAAGACATAAATCGGCTCACCAGTTTCGGGGTGCATTCCTACTTTATCTGGACCTTCGGTTTTTTGCCGCAGCAAAACTTCAACTTGTTCGGGATCAAGTTCCGCTGGTGTCAGGTCTTTGGGGATGGAAGCGGTGACGATTTCATCGCCTTTCTTTGCCTCAATATAAGCGCCAAACTTGCCTATTCTGACTTTGGCATCCAAATTCTCCAACTCAACAGTACGGGCGGCGGTTGGGTCAATTAGGCTTTCTTGTTCTCTAACTTGAGTTTCTAGTCCTTTTTCGCCTAGATAAAACTCCCGCAAGTAAGGCAGCCATTGCGCTTCACCTGTGGAGATTTCATCGAGGGTATGTTCCATTTTGGAAGTAAAGCTAGTATCAACCAGGTTGGGGAAGTATTTTTCCAGCAAACCTGTGACTGCAAATGCCGTGAAAGTTGGCACTAGGGCATTATTCTGCATCTGAGCATAGCCCCGGTCGATAATTGTGCCAATAATGCTGGCGTAGGTACTAGGACGCCCAATTCCTTCACTTTCCAGCATTTTCACCAAAGAAGCTTCGGTGTAACGGGCAGGAGGCTGGGTTTCGTGACCGTCTGCTTCGAGTTTCTTGCAGGTGGGGTGGTCGCCGACCTTCATGGTTGGTAGAATCACTTCATGGTCTTCTAGGGCGGCATCTGGGTCATCGGAACCTTCGACGTAGGCACGTAGGTAACCGGGGAAGTCGATGCGTTTGCCGCTGGAACGAAAACCGGCATCTTCGACTTGCAATTGTACGGTGATTTGGGTTTGCCGCGAGTCTGCCATTTGACAGGCGACGGTACGTTTCCAAATCAGGTCATAAAGGGCTAAGTCTCGACCACCTAAGCCGGTTTCTTTGGGGGTACGGAAGCTGCTACCGGCGGGACGGATCGCTTCGTGGGCTTCTTGTGCACCTTTGCTTTTGGTGGTGTATTGCCGAGGTTGGGGGCTGAGGTATGGTGTGCCGTACATTTGTTCGACGCAACTACGGGCTGCTGCGATCGCTTGTTGTGACAAATGCACCGAATCTGTACGCATATAGGTAATATACCCCTGCTCGTACAAACTTTGTGCTGTCCGCATCGTGTCACGGGCGCTAAGGCGTAATTTACGGTTTGACTCTTGTTGTAAGGTCGAGGTTGTAAAAGGTGCGGAGGGTTTACGGGTGACTGGACGTTCTTCTAAGTCGCTAACTGTCCAGGTTTTACCTGTAATGCGGGTTTGCAGTTCACGGGCTTCGGTTTCAGTTAGTAGTCTGACCCGACGACCTGCGATAATTTGACCTGTATTTGGGTCAAAGTCTGCACCTGTAGCAACTTTAGTGCCTGCTAGAGAAATCAATCGGGAATCAAAGGGAGTTTTTGCTTGTTCTAAAACGGCTTTTAAATCCCAATAGCTACCTTGACGAAACGCCCGACGTAGGCGCTCTTTGGTGACCAAAAGCCTGACTGCGACTGACTGCACACGTCCTGCTGATAAACCCCAAGCGATTTTTTTCCAGAGTAGGGGAGAAAGAGTATAACCCACCAAACGGTCTAAAATTCTACGGGTTTCTTGGGCGTGAACGAGTTGTTCGTCAATCTCGCGGCAGTTTTTCAGGGCTTTTTTGATGGCTTCTTGGGTAATTTCATGAAACACCATCCGCTTGGTGGGGACTTTTGGTTTCAGGATTTGCAATAAATGCCAACTTATGCTTTCGCCTTCACGGTCTTCGTCAGTGGCTAGAACTAGCTCTGTGGCGTCTTTGAGGGCGTCTTTGAGTTGCTGGACAATTTTCTTTTTGTCTTTGGGGATCACATATAGGGGTTCAAAATTTGCCTCTACATTTACCCCCAACTGCGCCCACTTTTCCTCTTTCACGGACGCCGGAATTTCTGTGGCAGACTGGGGGAGGTCACGCACGTGCCCCATCGACGCCTCAACGCGATAGTTGGAGGGCAGGTAGTTACGGATGGTACGTGCTTTGGTGGGAGATTCGACAATTACGAGGGTTGACATAGGAACGTTAACTTCCTTCCGGAATATAGCAACGGGCTAAAGAGTCAGAGTTGATGAAGTGAGGGCGAAATGTCAAGGGTTTTGGTTAATTTAAGTTTAAAGGGTAGCCACGGCACTGCTGGGATGTCGCTATGAAAGTTTTAGGACTTGTCGGTCCTTATTGCTAAATGTAGCTTGATCTCTACTTATAACTGATCAAGGAGAGTGACCCAAGGAGCGCCTATTGTGTTTTTGGGTGTGCCAAAGTTTGGTCAAACGCTTTCTCTGGCTAGGATAATCGAAGCGAGTTTTGCTGGAAAACCGATGCAACCAATAAGCTTAATGTGATGTGATTTTACTGCCTGTGCAGCAAACTGTGGGAGAAATGTCTCATTTGACCTTAGCAGCTATGTGAGATTACTGGACACGCTCGCATTGTGTGAGGGTGAGGCTGGAGAGAGAAGATGGCAGGCTGTATTTACAGATGTTTTCTGAGATCTGCCAATTTTAAGTCATGAGGAACATCAGGTAATATTGGCTATACGGCAAAGTTCTCTAGATAGCTAGCTACAAAATAAAAATATTTATTGAATTGAATTGAATACACTCTCTTTAGTTGGTCATACTGAAGTAAAAATTTAATAGAAATTAGTTTAATACCGTATAAAAATTTCTCTTTCCTAGGATAATTAGCCATGACTGCGGTTACTACAAGACGATTTACATTAGATGAATATCACCGTTTGGGAGAACTGGGATTTTTTCGTGAAGATGAGCGAGTGGAATTAATTCGGGGTGAAATTGTCCAGATGCCTACTAAGAAAACTCCCCATTCCGTCTGTAATACTCGTTTAGTCCGAAAGTTGATTTTACTATTAGGCGACCGTGCAATTGTGCGTGGACAAGAGCCAATTGTTTTACCTTCAGATAGCGAACCTCAACCTGATGGCATAATTGCTCGTAATTGTCCTGATGATTATTTGTCATCTCACCCTAAACCTGCTGATATTTTGTTAGTTATTGAAATTTCCGAAACTACTTTAAGCTACGATCAAAAAAACAAGTTATCTCTCTACGCTGAAGCTGGAATTTGTGATTACTGGCTATTTAATTTGGTAGAAAGTTATTTGGAATTTTATAGTGAACCTTATCAAGATAGACAAGGCAAGTTTAGCTATCGTTCCAAACTGATCATTTTGTCAAATGAAGTAGTTAAGTTGCCCTGTTTTCCGGATTTATCCCTAAATTTAAACGAAATTTTTCCATAAGCAAACTGAATTAACAATAATTTGATCTCAATATGGTAATTTTGTGACGCTATTATTCAGTATTACTATTTTTGGCAAACTTGACTGCCTAAATAATCACATTCCAAGGGTAAAATAAGAAAGTTAATGTGGCGACATAACCATAGACCATAACAATAGAAACTATGGATTTTACCAATCTTGCTGCCCAGCTAAATGCCGGGATAATTTTGCCAGAGGGAATTGTCATTATTACCCTCTTGCTGGTTTTATTAATTGATCTGATTGCTGGTAAGAGTTCCGCAAATGGAATTCCTTATGTGGCAATTGGTGGACTACTGACGGCGGTGGTCGTTTTGTACTATGAATGGGATGTTGCTGATCCCATTGCCTTTCTGGGAAGCTTTAATGGTGATGCCCTGAGTGTGGTATTTCGTGGCATAATTGCGATCGCTTCTGCTGTAACAATTTTGATGTCGATTCGTTATGTGCAGCAGTCTGGTACGTCTTTAGCCGAGTTTATCGCGATTACCCTCAGTGCGACTTTGGGGGGAATGTTCCTTTCTGGTGCAAATGAGTTGGTGATGATTTTTATCTCACTGGAAACTCTCAGTATTTCATCTTACCTGCTGACGGGTTACATGAAGCGTGACCCTCGTTCCAATGAAGCAGCGCTAAAATATCTGCTGATTGGGGCGTCGAGTTCTGCTGTGTTCCTTTATGGCGTATCGTTGTTGTATGGCTTGTCAGGAGGCGAAACACAGCTAGATGCGATCGCTTTAGGTATTGCCTCTCTAGAATCTGGTAAGTCTTTAGGTATCTTAATAGCTTTAGTATTTGCGATCGCAGGTATTGCCTTCAAAATCTCTGCCGTACCCTTCCACCAATGGACGCCAGATGTTTACGAAGGTTCTCCAACTCCTGTGGTAGCATTCCTTTCTGTGGGTTCAAAAGCAGCGGGTTTTGCCATGGCAATTCGCCTGATGACTACTGCTTTCCCTGTAGTTACCGCACAATGGCACTTTGTCTTTACTGCCCTGGCAATCTTAAGCTTGATTTTGGGTAATGTCGTCGCTCTTACTCAAACTAGCATGAAGCGGCTACTTGCCTATTCTTCCATTGCTCAAGCTGGTTTCGTGATGATTGGTTTAATTGCTGGCACCGATGCCGGATATGCCAGCATGATATTTTACCTCCTGGTTTACTTATTCATGAACCTAGGCGGCTTTATCTGCGTCATTCTCTTTACCCTCCGCACCGGCACAGACCAAATTAGCGAGTATGCTGGTTTGTATCAAAAAGACCCACTCCTAACTTTAGGTTTGAGCATTTGCCTACTCTCTCTGGGTGGAATTCCGCCGCTTGCTGGTTTCTTTGGTAAGATTTACCTATTCTGGGCAGGTTGGCAAGCCGGACTTTATGGTTTAGTCTTGTTGGGTCTAATTGCCAGTGTTGTCTCAATCTACTACTACATCCGCGTCGTCAAGATGATGGTAGTGAAAGAACCACAAGAAATGTCTGATTCTGTCAAGAATTACCCAGAAATTCGCTGGAATCTGCCAGGAATGCGTCCTTTACAAGTTGGTTTGGTGTTGACAGTTGTTGCGACAACTCTGGCAGGAATTTTGTCGAATCCTCTGTTTACCTTGGCGAATGCCTCAATTACTCGCACCCCCATGTTGCAACAGGCGATTATTAACAATTCTGTGCCTGCTGTTAGTGTGCAACCAATGTTGGATCTAGACGTCAAGAGCTAAAATTAGGTATGATTTTTGTAAGATGCCCAACTCATGGGAGTTGGGTGTTTTTTTTGTTTTGGTAATTGGTAATTGGTAATTGGTAATAAGGTTCAGGTTACTTATGGGACTCACTGATAACTTATCCGTTGCCAAGAAGGAGATTAATTCTGTACAATGCCAGCCACGGGTATTATGGGTGGGAATTGGTTGTAAACGCGGAACATCTAAGGAGTTGATTGAGGAGGCAATTAGGGCAGTTTGTCAGAATAATAATTTAAGCGAAAAGGCGATAAACCCAAAGAGTTGGCGCGAAGCAATCGCAGGAATTGCCACAATTGATCTGAAAGCCGATGAAGCTGGATTAGTAGCATTTTGTCAGGAATATCAATTACCTTTAAGAACATTCCCCGCCGCAGTCTTAGGTTTAATTAGTGTCCCCCATCCTGCAACAGTTGTCACTCGAAAAGTCGGAACCCCTAGCGTGGCTGAAGCTGCCGCAATTATGGCAGCGAATGGTATCTTACGGGTAACAAAACAGATCTTTAAGCCAGAAAATCAACCATTCGCTGTAACCGTGGCGATCGCTCAATCTCAACTAGAATATATTGATGTTGTCCTTGATTAACCCTCAAATTGTTTGAGCTTTTGAGCCTTAAATCAGATCAACCTCACCTATCTGGATAAACCGCCAAGGACAAAATTAAGCACACTGGCAACTACAGTGAGAACAATTGAACCAATCAAAGCCGGGATAAAGCCTGCAACATGAAACCCAGGAGTAATATTACCCGCGAACCAAATTGTAATAGCATTCACAACAAACAAAAACAACCCGAAAGTTATAAATGTAATGGGCAGTGTCAAAACAACCAGAATCGGTTTGATAATTGCATTGACTAACCCCAAAACCACAGCGGCTGGTAGAGCAGCAACATAATTGTCGAACCTAAAGCCTGGTACAAATTTGGCTGTAATCAGCAATGATGCAGCAGTAAGTAACCAAGTTAATAAGAAGTGTGGCATAAGCTTTGTTGAAAAACTTCTATCAGTATCCTACCTGGTGACCAAGCAATTTGTCTTTTCCCTGGCTCAGATCGATAGTGCAACATTTAATGAGAAACTAAGCAAGTGGGTTTACAATCAAATCCTTGATTAAGATTAAACTACCGTCCATGTGAAGTATTAATTAGTAGTGTTAATTATTATGAGTTTTCGCCATCTAACTGCCTTCCTACTTGCTGTAGTATTTTGGGTTTGGTCAATTCCAGCACAAGCAGCCAAATATCCGCCTCCTCTTTCCTATAGTAATGCGGAACTGAAAGGTAAGGATTTTTCCGGGCAAAATTTACGTTCGGCTGAGTTTTCTAACGCTAATTTAGAGTTAACTAACTTTTCAGATGCCGATTTGCGGGGGACAATCTTTAGTGCTTCGGTGATGACTCAATCGAATTTACACGGCGCGAATTTCACTTATGGAATGCTGGATCAGGTAGATTTGACAGGGGCAGATTTAAGTGATGCAATTTTGAGTGAAACGATTTTGTTGCGGTCTACATTTAATAATACAGATATTACAGGTGCAGATTTTAGTGAGGCGATTCTTGATGGCGCGCAAGTCAAAGAACTTTGTGCTAAAGCCTCTGGGATAAACTCTAAAACGGGCATAACAACTCGTGATTCTTTAGGATGTCGATAATTAGTGATTAGTTAACTATAGTGCGATTTACTAATTATTTAATAAATCTATCTTACTGAGAGGAATTGCTAGAGAATTCGCTGGATAGGGACCTGTCAAAGAAACTTCTAAATGTGGCTTTGTTGGTCGTACAATTTTATAACCTAAACCCTGCAAGAACTCATAAATCGTTTTGATATTGTGCAGAGTTGTGTCATAAAATATGGGCAATGTTTCAAAATAAATAATTGGCTGGTAGGTTTCCAAAACTGTCTTACCACCACGCAAAACATCATACTCCATACCTTCAACATCAATTTTAATTAGATCAATTTTCTCTAACTTTTCCCTAGATACCCATTCATCGAGAGACAGTATTTCTACAGGAATTCCTTGATTTTCATACAAAGAACCATTGCCTCGATAATTAGGGTCTTCGTTGTAAAAGACTTGAGCTTTATTTAAACCTAATCCCTTGGAAATAACTTTTACAACATCTTTTAAATCAGGATTTAAGTTAATATTATCTTGCAGTCGAGAACTGATTTTTGGACTTGGTTCAAAGGCATAAACTTTACCTTTTCCAATTAAGCTTGCGGCAACTAAAGTTAGCGCCCCAAAGTTAGCGCCAATATCTAAAAATACATCAGCTTCGCGGATCACTTCTTTGAGAAACTGGGTTGTAACAACTTCATAAACTCCAGCTAGCCAAATCGACGATTCCATCGGATATCTAGTATCTACCTGCAAGTTTAAGTTGCCACAGTAATTGTTAATCAGATAAACTTGACCAGGCACCAAGAGTTTGGCAAATTTGCCGCCGCCTTTACCAGTAATGCGACAAAATAACCTTACTATTATTTGTACAAATCGGTTATAAATTTTGAACAAGATTTCTTTCATGTAAACTTAATTTTATTGAATAAACTTATCGATCTAATGAATGTAATCTTCCCTAAAGATTGGATAATTGTAAATACAAGCCGAGTCTAGCAATCCGCTTGTAATATTACCTCTAGATCTCAACTATGGTTTCAAATCCCACCCCTGATCATGCTTCCTCCATCTCCCCATCCTCAATGACAACTGAGCAGTTTGACGAAAAATTGCCCAAAACCCTCAAGCGTGTCGGTGTTATTGGTGGGGGGCAGCTTGCTTGGATGATGGCTGATGCGGCAGATAAGTTAGGTATTGAATTAATCATCCAGACGCCCCAGCAGAGCGATCCAGCCGTCTCAATTGCCGCAGACACAATTTTTGCCCAAATTGATGATGCAGCGGCTACAGCTCAACTTGCCTCGCTCTGTGATGTGATTACGTTTGAAAATGAATTTATCAATTTACCAGCTTTAATGCAGTTGGCACGAGAGGATGTCTGTTTTCGTCCTCGTTTAGAAGCTTTGTTACCGCTGTTGGATAAATATGATCAACGCTGTTATTTTGAAGAAATTGGCATACCTCAGCCCAATTTCCTGACTCTTGAGGGCGAAGTTGACAACCAAGAGTTGGGTCAGTTAAAACTTGATGCACCGTTAAATTTAAGCGAGTTAGAGTTTCCTCTCGTCCTCAAGACACGACGCCACGGCTATGATGGGCAGGGGACTTTTATGATTAAAAATAGTGATAATTTACGGTCAACTTGGCAAAAGTTAAACTCTGCTCCTGTACTGTTGGAAGAGTTTATTGCTTTTGAACGAGAGTTGGCGGTAGTTGCGGCACGTTCAATAAATGGTGAGGTGGTGGTTTATCCGGTGGTGGAGACTCAGCAGGAAGACCAGGTTTGCCGTCGGGTTGTCGTGCCAGCGCAGGTTAGTCTGGAGGTTAGGGAAGAGGTAAATGCGATCGCACACACTCTCCTTAATAATCTACAAGTTGTCGGCGTTTTTGGCATTGAACTATTTCTCACTAAAACTGGCAAAGTGTTGGTTAATGAAGTCTCACCCCGCACTCACAACTCTGGACACTATACCCTGGATGCCTGTGAAACCTCCCAATTTGAGCAACAACTACGAGCAGTTACCAATTTACCTCTAGGCAGCCCTAAACTCAATTGTGCGGGTGCAGTGATGGTAAATCTTTTGGGATATGAATCTTCCGAAAGTGACTATTTGGACAAACGGCAACAACTGGCAAATAAACCAGGCACTTTTGTTCATTGGTACGGCAAGACTCAATCTCGCCCAGGGCGCAAGTTAGGTCATGTTACAGTTTTACTGGACTCTCAACAAGTGTCTGAGGCGAACTCTAAAGCCCAAGAAATTGAAGCGATTTGGTATGGCTGACTTGATAGATACAGGGAACTCGGATTTTTTTGGAAGCGTCGTTGAGTAATAATATTTATAGGGCAAATCATGTTCTGCGATCGACCACGAGCAATCAGTTTGGTTTTTGGTTTAGTTGCATTGACAGGTATATTATCTCCTGTGTCTCCTGCTGATGCGGCTCAATCAGTTGTACTAAAATACCGCTTTTTGCGGGAAACCATCTCTGTTTCTGAACTTTCCACCTTTGCTCGTACAAGTGAACTTTCCCCCAAACTAAGAACTTATCTTAAGTTAGCAGGAAAAGAACCAGACCAATTGCGTCGCGCCCTAACGCAAGAAGTGAAAGTTGACCCAAATCTCTTGTCTGGATTACTCAATAACCCCATTGGGGAACTAATGCTTGCTCAAGTCAGTGAAGTGGTACATACTCCTGATAATGTAGCCAATCGGGAATCATTACGAGGCGCTCTTGTCAGTTCCGCGCTGCCTGATGGTAAAGTTACCCTAATTGAAACCTTAGAAAACTATCCAACGCCGGAAGTTCATGTAGAAGGTGAGCGTGTTGTGGAGGTTGCTCAAAAAATCAGTAACTTGTTTAGACGTTTACCCAATATCAGATTTTGGTAACAAGCACCCTCCACACGGGTTTAGTAAGCTAGAGTTTCTAGGGTTTCCCGAAGATAGCGACGCACTCGGTTATCCAAGCTATATTCTTGAAGTTGTTCATCACCTGGGTGTTCCTGCTGCCAGCGCCCAAATCCGGAACTAGTTGCGATCGCTTTTTTGAGACTATCCCAAATCTGGCTGTCTTGGGATGGCATCGATTCAGAAGTCGTTGAATTTGTCATATCTTACATAACCTAACAAAATTTTCCAGAAGGGTTGGATTTACCTTCTGAGTTACACATTTAGCTTACTTTTAAAATAACCCAGTTATTTTTTTAATATTGTGCGAACGGCGACAGCTACGCCCCAATTTTCCTGAAAATATCTTGGTAAGACTTTAATTTTCGGGTTCTGATACCGACGATGACACTTCTGGTTTTGAGCTGGTGGCAGTTGGAGTTATGGCGATCGGCAAAATTTTATTGACCTTCAGCCCTGGTATTGTAAAGTCTTGAGACATCTTCTCAACGGCATAAGGTTCTGTCGTTGCAAACTCTGACTCGCTAATTAGCAGGACTTGCAGGACACTCAGTGGCACTTGTAGAAATAAATTGCTGCCGAGAAAGGCTAATCCTGCCAAAAGTAGTCCAGCAATGCGCCACGAAGGCTCAAACGGGGCAACTGCAGCAGCAACCGGGGCAACTCGATAAATTTGCCACAGCACCCAGAGCATAAACACCGCTGCAGCAATAATGAATAATGGATTATTTTTAGTTTTAAACAAACTCAAGAGGCCGTCGCTGTTCTACAGTTAATTGCTCTGGCTTCATCGCCAACACAAGAATGCTGAAAATATCAAAAGGACGAGTTAGCTGCATCCAGATCACTGGAGCAATACCAATAATAGCCAACAATAACCATTCCAGCCAAACAGGCAAAATCGGGTCTCCAACTGCCAGTCCCAGCCAGACAACTTCTAAAGCTAGAGGGACTGCTGCCAACCCAGCCAGATGAATCCACAAAAAAGGTTCAGTCCAGAAAGAGCGCATAAGTTAAAGGCTTGGGGTGAGGTGGGGATCAAGGGTTAGTAGAAGCTGGTAATTTGTTTGCTCACTAACCCTGCCCCTTGATTTGACATCCTAGACTGGTGAAAGTGTCCGACGCTTGGTCACCATCTTGAAGGTTTCAATAATGTCACCTTCAGCCCAGTCATTGAATTTATCGATACCAATACCACATTCAAAACCAGTGGCAACTTCCTTCGTATCTTCCTTCATCCGTTTCAGGGAATCGAGAATTCCTTCGTAGACGACTTTGCTACCGCGCTTAACTCGGATATTGCAATTACGCACAGCCTTACCAGACTGTACATAACAACCAGCCACAGCGCCGCGACCAACTGCGAATACGGCTCGAACTTCCACTTGACCCAGTGGTTCTTCAACCTGTTCTGGCTCCAAGAGACCTTCCATTGCGCCTTGGATATCATCTAAGAGTTTATAGATGATATTGTATTCGCGCACATCAACGCCTTCTCGGTCAGCGGCTTGACGGGCGCCGTTTGCCAAAGTGGTGCTAAAGCCGATAATGACGGCACCACTGGCAGCGGCTAAGTCAACATCAGTTTCAGTAATTTCACCGGGAGCCGCCAAAAGGACACGGACTTGTACTTCATTTTGTGGTAGCTGACGCAAGGAGCCAAGAATTGCTTCGACTGAGCCTTGAACATCTCCTTTCAAAATCAAGTTAAGTTCCTTCAGTTCACCTTGTTGAGCCTGAGCTGAGAGGCTGTTGAGGGTGACGCGACGTGATGCCATCACCTGTTGCAGGCGAGACTGGCGTTGCTCGTCAGTGCGAGTATTTGCCGTAGCACGGGCTTCTTTTTCGCTAGCAAAGACCTCAAACTCGTCACCGGCGGCTGGAACATCGCTCAAGCCGAGGAGTTCTACGGCAAAAGATGGTCCGGCTACTTCCACTCTTGATCCCCGGTCGTCGATCATGGCTCGAACTTTACCAAAGACTGAGCCAGCAACCAAGCTATCACCAATTTTGAGTGTGCCGTTCTGTACCAAGAGCGTTGCAACTGGGCCTCTGGCTTTATCCAGGTTGGCTTCAATAACTGTACCTTTGGCGATGCGGTCTGGGTTGGCTTGCAGGTCTTCAACTTCTGCGACCAAAAGAATCATTTCCAAGAGTGTATCCAAATTTTCTTTCTGGATGGCACTCACTGGGACCATGATTGTATCGCCCCCCCACTCTTCTGGCTGTAGTCCTTGCTCTGTTAATTCGTTCTTAACACGATCAGGTTGCGCGCCAGCTTTGTCGATTTTGTTGATGGCAACTACAATCGGCACTCCTGCAGCTTTGGCGTGGCTGATCGCTTCAATCGTCTGAGGACGAACGCCGTCATCGGCTGCCACGACCAGAATGGCGATGTCTGTGACTCTCGCACCCCTTGCCCGCATGGCGGTAAAGGCTTCGTGACCAGGAGTGTCTAGGAAGACCACCTGCTGCATTTTACCTTCATGCTCAACATCGACATGGTAGGCGCCGATGTGCTGGGTAATGCCTCCAGCTTCTCCTTGCGCCACTTTGGTTTGCCGAATCGCATCGAGTAGGGTGGTTTTGCCGTGATCGACGTGACCCATAATTGTGACGACTGGCGGACGCCGTTGCAGGCTTTCCATGTCGCCAGCATCCAGCATTTCAGTAACTTTGGTGGCGGGCGCTTCTTCTTCGGCGGTCTCGACTTCAACACCTAGTTCTTCGGCGACCATGCTGGCGGTTGGTATATCCAGGGTTTGGGTAATACTGACTGCCATGCCTTTGAAGAACAGTTTTTTGATGATTTCCGTTTCGGGAACCACCAAGGCTGTTGCCAGCTCTCTGATGCTGAGAGAGCCAGTCAAGGTGATTTTTTCTGGGCGTTGGGGACCAGCATTCTTCTCGCGGCGTTGATCGCGCATTTCTGAGCGGCTGATGCGAGCGCCTCCTTTTGCCCCAGGCTTCTTGCGCTGATTGAGGTTGGGCATTGCCGCTGCCACTGCCACTTGTCCAGGCAATGACTTGGGTCTTGGCGGACGAGCCACTGAAGCACTGACGGTAACTGGTAGGTCTATACCATCAAGGTCGTCAACATCCTCATCTTCGTCCAAGAAGACTGCTGCTTTCCGCTTGACTTTTTTGCCAGCTTTTGCACCTTCGTCTTCGCCGTTTTCTTCTTCCCACTCGGTCTTCTTTTTAACCGGTCGCAGGGCTGTTGGTCGTCGTGGCTCCTTCAGATTCAAGAGATCCGGAGTTTCGATGATCCCGTCTTCCCCTTCTGCCGTCTCACCCAGTCCACGACCAGAACGAGCGCCCTCAGATTTGATGCCATCTCTAACTGGGGCTCGTCTTGGAGGTGCTTGGAGCGCTGGCACTGGTGGTCGAGAAGGACTCCGTGGCTTTTCTCTGATGCCATCAGGAGCTAGAGTTGCTGATGGATTTTGGCTACTTGGTCTGACAGGAGCTGGAGTACTTGACCCTGGTGCAGATGGCTCTGGTCGATTTTTTTTAATAACCGGTCGCTCAACCTGACTCACCTGGGCTTTCGGTCGTGCTGGTCTGACAGGTGGCTCAACCAGGGTTTCGATCAATTGCGTCTCAAGCTTTTGCTGTTCTTGGCGTTGAGGTTTTTCCACTTCAAT
>JAPJYX010000135.1:0-24585 GCA_030503985.1 Himalopsyche tibetana
ACACCAGCTACTACCAGCAATGGCTATCAGCTTGCTGCTGATAGAAGTAGAGAGTAAACGAGATCTACTTGCTTCTCAGGGGTTGGCGTTGGAATTAGTCTCGATACCAATCTAGTATCTATGCATTGGTGCAAGATGTGAGTATACCATTTTTCGCCAGATGTTTCCTCCCAACCAAGTGCTAGATGGACATCAGTCAAAGAATTATGTTTGTGGATAGTCACATTGTGGATGAGTTGAGCCGTTCCTAGAGACATGGGAAATTTACTGACTCTAATCCAACCATGACGGGGATGGTGCAGCAAAAAGTTACCTTTAATTCTAATCCGACAGTGCCAACCCAATCTTCGGATATAACGAACCAGTTGGGCATCAGCAAACCCTCTATCCGCGAGCAGAACGACCTTAGGATTAGCGGGTAGCAGCTTGGAGACTCGTTTGAGCAAGTCTTTGTAAGTGTCAAGCTTCACACTGCTGCTTTTATGTTTGAGCACTCTCCAACCAATTGGAATTGCTCTGCCCAGATGCACCACACAGACCCGAATCAGGCAATATTCATCCCATAACATGCTGGTATCAAACGTCAGATATATTTCGGGGTCTTGCCAATTGGCAAATACTGCTTTGACCAATGGACTATACAATTTAGCTGGATTAATCCGTGGATTATTCACCCACCGTGACAACCTCTTCTGGGTACTTTGAGCGATAGTCGCCTTGGTTTGGATATGGTCGATCCATTTAGTCAGATTCACACTACCTTCGCCAATCAAGCCTACAATCATCCAACACATCACACCTAAATGTCGAACATCTGCCCATTGACTATATTGACTGGCAAACTTAATTAATTGATGATGTAGGCGAGAGGATGTTTCGAGCATTCGAGCTGTACTGGTTTTTTGGATAAAAACAGTTTAACAGTTTTCCTCTCTTTTCTCTTCAAACCCATTGCTCATCAGTCTTTGCGAGAATGCCTACGGACTTTTGTCCGTCAATCAGCTCTCCAAGTTAAGTGGAGCGACAATCAGAACAATAGATGCCTCACTTCTAATCGTCGCGAATCGGTGAAGAAATTATCCTCTGATTCTTTTTCCTTGATTAATTCCACTCACATTTCCCTGATTAATAGTCAAATTACCGCCAACGTTACCAATGATCGTCACGATATTAGTTTGGAAGACAATAATAGTAGTTTGGATAAAGGAATTGATCCCTCCACCTCTAGACCTCGATCCGCAAATTCCACCATTGATAGCTTCGGCTCTATCTTCGTCAATTTCAGACCATAATAATCGCTCGTTATTTCTTCGATCTAGTATCATTTTCTAACTCACTTAATACTTGAATAAAAAATGCTGCGATTAGCATCTTTTATATTTATAGCATTCTTTTGTCTATTTGGGAATGATAAATTTATTTAACGAATTAACAATTATTTAATTGATTAAAGTCAAGGCATTAAACGGCTTCAGAATGATTGACACAAAAAACGAACAGGCAATTATGCCCGTTCATTATTCACGCTTTCAACACTCAATCCCTATCTATCAAAATCAGTCATATTAGATACCAATACTTCCTAAAACATCAAAATGCTTATCGAATCATATTCATACTTGAATTATTCTGATTTAGATTGAGATTGCCACCAATTCGTGCGACTATAGCAGCAACATTGGTTTGAACAACGCTAATCGTCGCAACATTAACGTTAATATTAATTGATGGATTGTAAGCTCCACCATTAACTTGCTCAGACTGGCATTCACTCAGCTCGTCCCACAGAACACAAGTATCGTTTTTGCTATTAAGCATCATTTTATTTTCCTGTTTCTTTGCAGATATTTAGTTTCCTACAAATAAACAGGCAACTTTAATATTTGCCTGTTTATTGTTACTTTTTAAGTGTATTGTGCTTAAGAAACAGCACTGATCACAAAAGCACCATTACCAGATGATGCATTAGCATCTCCACGTACAAATCCAAATACTGCCGCACCAGATGACTGGTTGACTATTACAAGACTTGTTTTTCGGACATTAACAGTGGTATTAAAAAAACCACCATTGATAGCTTCCGATTGAGCTTCAGTTAGCTCGTTGAATAGATTATTGTTTTTCATTGTTTTCGACCTAAATTAGGTAATTGGCTATCGCTCGTAATTTACGAATTGATTATGAAACACTACTGTTAACAAAAGCAACATTAACAGATGATGCGTTAGCATTTCCACCTACCAATCCAACTACTGCCGCACCAGATGACTGGTTGACTATTACAGTGCTTCGTTTGCGGACATTAACAGTGATATCAAAAAAACCACCGTTGATTGCTTCCGATTGAGCTTCAGTTAGCTCGTTGAATAGATTATTGTTTTTCATTGTTTTCGTCCTAGATTAGGTAATCGGCTATCGCTCGTAATTTACGAATTGATTATGAAACACTGCTGATCACAAAAGCACCATTACCAGATGATGCATTAGCATTTCCAAAAACCAATCCAACTACCGCAGCACCAGATTGCTGGTCAACTATTACAGTACTTCGTTTGCGGATGATAATAGTAGTATCAAAAAAACCACCGTTGATTGCTTCGGATTGAATTTCAGTTAGCTCGTTGAATAGATTATTAGTTGTCATTGCTTTCATCCTGGGTTAGATAATTGGCTATCGATCCTTTTAAACGAATCAATACACTACAATATATGGGACTTTCTAAGTGGTGTATATTCGATTTACGACTTAGAAAGGCTAATAGAATTCGTTTTTAGGATAGTTATTAAGTAGAATGTAGCTAAGATCGTTACTGCAAAAGAATCCACCAACAAATTTATCCACCAAATCATCGTCGATGTTTTGCCACAGTGGAGACTCTAGTGGCTGGGTGCTAGAACGTTTCAAAGTATCCGATGGTTTCTCACCAAATAGCTGCTGATACTCCTTTGCAAACTTTCACCCCTGAGTGAAACCATAATGCATCATCACATCCACAATTTTGGTGTCCTTTGTTCCTCCTGCCAATTCTTGACGAATCTTGTGGAGTCGAGATCGAGTCAAAAATCGCATCGGTGAACAATCACAGTGATGAGCAAAGGCTTTTTGGAGCAAGCGGGAACAGATTCTAGTCGCGGTGGCGATATCCTCCAACTTAATATCTTCATGGAGATTTGACTCGATAAAAGCTTTCGCTGTTTGAACATGACAGGCGAGGGCACCATTAAGCTGATAGAGTAGATGCTCAGAATAGTTGGTAGTTAAACCTTCGATCGCACAATCCAAAAAAGCCTGTTTCAACTTTTGCAATACTAATAAGGAGAACTGTTCCTGATTGTTCTTTGCTGCGGCTTCCCACAGAAATTGACCAAAATTTTTCAGGCTCAGTCCCAATTCACTAGTAAGATCGATATGAGACAGGAATTTGACTGGATGTTTGAGTATTCGACCGAGTAATTTGCTCAGAGTCGAATCGATCGAGTCTTTATCGATCGCAATCAACAAAACTTTACCTTCCTCACTAGCAATGCTCTCCACTATTTCAGAACAATTGATAATTGTTGCGCTGTCTCGTGAGCAACAAAATATTTTGTGCTGGTTAATTTTTTGCTCTAGGGATCCAGCTAATACCAGATAAATAAGATAACGGTTAGCTACTGAATGTTGTTCTAGTTTGAATGCCCCTTGCCATTGGATCTCAACTAGATCGAAATTGCCTATACTCAGGTGTTGAATCTCAAATTGATGCTGTTTAGCTGGATCTACTAAACTAATTTGATAATCCCCAATGATATTTTGCAGTATCTGAGAGGGTTCGATCGAATTATGAGATCTTTGCTTATTATCCTCAATCAAGGCACGATTCTTGCTACGTTGGTAAGCTGAAGTTTCTTGAATTCTGATAATTCTATGGCTCGAATCTGTTGCTATTTCAGAGTTGCGATCTTGTCCAAATTTTAGGCTCATATTATTCTGTCGTATAAAAAGTAATAATATGTGTTTGCGTGCTTGTTTATACGGTCGCACAATTAAAGATCAATGGCAATCAGACGATCGGCGTAAGCCAATTGTCGCAATTAGATCTTTAAATACTTAAAATTAGTTAGTCGCATTCAGTAATAGATCGATCTTCACATTTGCAAATTTGTCGCTGGAGATCCTGCCCATCGACTACAGTACTTACCTTTTAGAGCAATAATTTCCCATTTTTGAGATAGAGTAATCTATTACTAAATATTAGTGCCAACTCTAATTGACGGTTGACAAAGATTGCGCGAATTCAAGTCGATCGCCTATTCACATTTACAACAGTTAATATCCGTTCGACCATAGTAAAAGCTAAATTAGCGATCGGTTCAAATAATGTTAGAATTAAAGACTGTGTAAGCGATGTAATTTGCTTTGATCGAGCGGATAATTATACTGAGAAGCACAGGGACAGAAACAAGGGCTTTTTCCAAAAAGCCCTTGTTTCTAGCGTAAATCTGAAAAGTCCAGTAGCTTGACAAATTCCAGATCCTAGATCTGCCGCTATTCGTCGGTGGATTGCGCAAAAACTCGATCGATCGGATTTTGAGTCAACCAGACCTCGAACAGGGGTTGTAGCCGATCTCAGCCGCCTGTGGTGCGTCGATTGCAGTAGTACTGGGATTTTCCACTCACGATTGCTTCCTTTATAACCCTGGCTCCATCGCCCTCATTCTGAAAATTAGTTAACTTGTTCGTCAAATGACAGTTAAAACGATCGCCAGAATAGTAATCTAAAGCTATTAACTCCCGATCGATAATTGATAATTTCTGCCCGATGGTCATCTATTTTGTCTTCTTGACGATATCTGCTGCTACTTACGCACTGTTTAGCCTGGGTTTAAATCTCCAGTGGGGGGTGACAGGACTCATTAATTTCGGACATGTAGCGTTTATGGCGATCGGTGCCTATAGTACCGTGTTACTCTCGATGCAGGGTGTGCCAATTCCGATCGCAGCTTTAATTGGAGCTGCATTGTCAGCATTATTGGGATTACTCATTGGTTTCTCGACGCTGAGACTGCGGGAAGACTATCTCGGGATTGTCACTATCGGCGTATCGGAATTGGTACGGTTAGTGGCGAAAAATGAGGCTTGGTTGACAAAGGGGACTTTCGGTGTTCAAGGTTATCCGATTCCCTTTACTTGTCGGGAGGATTATTCTCTAAATCTCTTATCGATTACTTGTCCGACTAATTCCCAGCCTGAGTATCCAGTTAAAATATTATTAATTGTTTGGCTGACGGTAGTTTGTGGGTTAGCATTATGGCGATTATCACTGTGGATGCGGTCAGAAATGTCGCGAGTAGTTACTGGATCGATCTCAATTATTTTTGTATTGATTGTTTATATCTGCGGTGCTTTATCTCTATATACTTACGATCCACGTGCGGGTTTAATGTTATTGACTTTGACGACATTATTAGTAGTTTATGTCGGTTTAGAAAAACTGGTGCATTCACCTTGGGGACGGGTATTAAAAGCGATTCGGGAAGACGAAGAAGTACCCAGAGCATTGGGCAAAAATGTCTTTTGGTATAAGCTCCAAGCTTTTATGATTGGTGGAGCGATCGCGGGTATTTCTGGCGCGTTTTATGCTTGGCAATTTAGTGTCTTTCCTGACAACTTCGAGCCATTAATTACTTTCAATGCCTGGATTATTATTATGCTCGGTGGTGCCGGAAATAATCTCGGTACAATTATCGGCGCGATTATCTTTTGGGGCTATTATGAGTTGACTCGGACTGATTTCTTCAAGGCTATCTTCTCTATCCTACATCTCGATGATACCCAGCAAGGTGCTTTCCGAATCATGATTATCGGTCTAATTTTAATGCTGCTAATGGTATTGCGTCCGCAAGGTATTTTGGGTAACAAAGACGAACTAACACTGGGTAGGTAATTGATAATTGATAATTGATAATTGATAATTAATAATTCACTCCCATCTCCCATCTCCCATCTCCCATCTCCCATCTCCCAACTTCCTCATGTCTAATAATAATTACATCCCGATGTCCACTCAACCATTACTGTCTGCGCAAGGATTGTGCAAAACTTTTGGTGGGGTTAAAGCGGTTCAGCAAGCTGGAATTGAAGTCGCGGCTGGAAGTATCACCGGTTTAATCGGCCCCAATGGAGCGGGTAAAACTACCTTCTTTAACCTATTATCTAATTTTATTCGAGCTGATTCTGGTCAAATCGAATTAAATGGACAAAAAATTCATCAATTGCAATCCCATCAAATCGCTAGATTAGGCATGGTAAGAACTTTCCAAGTTGCAAAAGCTCTATCGCGAATGTCTGTCTTAGAAAATATGCTATTGGGAGCCAGAGATCAGACTGGTGAAAAAATTTGGCAAGTTTTATTACATCCAAAACGAGCGCAAATTGAGCAACGGGAATTGAAAGATAAAGCGATGTCAATTCTCACATCAGTGGGATTAAGTGCGAAGGCGAATGATTATGCTGGGGGGCTATCTGGCGGACAACGGAAGCTACTAGAAATCGGACGTGCATTGATGGCAGATCCGAAGTTAATTTTATTAGATGAGCCTGCGGCTGGTGTTAATCCCCGCTTAATTGAGGATATTTGCGGTCATATTTTAAATTGGCGCAAACAGGGTTTAACCTTCTTGATTATCGAGCATAATATGGATGTGATTATGACTTTATGCGATCGAGTCTGGGTATTAGCAGAAGGGACTAATCTCGTCGATGGAACGCCTACGAAAGTTCAAAACGATCCGCGAGTAATTGAGGCGTATTTAGGAATAGATTAATTAATAATTAATAATTAATAATTTCTGATGACATTATGCCTCGATCGCCTTGCGGCGCGCTTGCGCGATCGCCATCAACGAAGAACAGGGGTCTAAATTCCCCGCCTTTTCGCTGTAAAGTTATGCCAAACGAGGGTTAAATCCTCATTTCAATAACAAACTCCTGACTCCTGACTCCATTAACTGCTTTATCTGCTTCACTAAAATTAATAATTTTCTTCATCAAAATTATTAATACAAAAATTCAATTGAAATAAATGATGTTATTCTCAATTATCTTGACGAAACGACGCTCTTTGAGGTAATGTATACAATTAGATCGTATAGGGAGTATACGACTATCCAGCGGAGTGTTATTGCTAAAAATAGCTAGTTTAGCGATTACTTCCGGTACCTGAAGCTGAATAATTCCAATCGATGCAAATTGTTGCTTATGTTTACACAGATCTGCTAATTGAATCACCGCCAGAAGTTGAGATTTGGGGGTGGGAGGTCGATCGAGTATACAAAGATTTAGGCCAACGTGATGAACTCGATCGATTGTTAACAGACTGCATCGAATTAGGCTATGGTTATTTGCTAGTTAGACGGCTGGATGAATTGGGCGATACCATCCGCGATGTTCAACAGATTCTGGCTAAATTACAGACAATCGGTATTGAGTTAATTACTACCGAAACTGAAATCGAAACACAATTAAATCTGTTGCAATTGATTGATAAAATTCAGTCGAACCAAATCAGTCGGCGGATGCGGCAAGGACATGCGCGTAATCGGTTAAAATCATTACCACCACCAGGTAAAGCTACTTATGGTTATCGTCGCAGTAAGGAGAAATATACCATCGATCGATCTGCCGCACCTGTGGTAAAAGACTTTTTCGATCGATTTATCATCTATGGTTCGATTCGCGGTGCAGTGCGATATTTGGAGCAAAAATATCATAAAAAGATTGCGGCTTCTACGGGGTTAAGATGGCTCTCTAACCCCGTCTATCGTGGCGATACCTCTTATCTGAATGGTGAGGTGATTTCGGATACCCACGCGGCGATTTTATCGCGGGATGAAGCTGCCCAGATCGATCGATTATTGCGGCGCAATCGACGTTTACCACCACGCACCGCTAGCGCACCCAGATCTTTAGCTGGGTTGGTTAGTTGTGCAGTTTGCGGACAAACGATGACGATTACTAGTGTTTCGGCTCCGCGTCGAGTCGAGCAGTATTTGTATTTACGTCCAACTAACTGCGATCGAGATCCTCAGTGTAAATCAATGCGGTACGATCGAGTCTTGAATCTTACTATCGATCGCATTTGCACTGATTTACCAATTGCGGTTAATCAAACCCAAATGCCTAATTTAGATGGATTCAAAGCAACAATAGAGCGGGATATTGCCCAGAAACAACAGGTAATCGCCGAATTGCCAGAATTGATAATTTCGGGTATCCTCGATCGCGAAACTGTGGATTTACGCACATATAAACTCAAGACAGAAATATCTGAACTTCAACATAAATTAGCTGCATTTCCGCCTGTCAATCTCCAATCCCTCGCGCAAGCTGTTTCGATTCCCCAATTTTGGCTAGATTTATCTGAATCCGAACGTCGTTTTTACTTTCGTGAATTTATCCGCACGATCTCGATCGATCCTCAATCTGCTAATCTAGATCTACAATTATGTTTTATTTTTTAACCGTTAGTTTCTCTAATAGAAATATTTTTCAACCGCAGAGGGCGCAGCGATGTCCGCACGCCTTTGTTCCCCGACGGTTTAGCGGCGTTTTTATGTCTAGGGTTCCCCCCGTTGGCGTAGCCTCTCCGTCAGGAGACATAAAAAAACGACAAGACAGGACATCAAGACAGAGGGCGCAGAGGGCATATAATGATTGAGCGATGATTTTGGCACGAGCAGGGAATAAAATCATTACTTATTACTTATTACTTGCTTAAAAATGAGCTTTACTGAAATTACCGTGACTGAATTAGCTACGAAACTCGCCGACAATGATAAACAATATCAATTTGTCGATGTCCGCGAGCCTCAAGAATTAGCAGTTGTGTCACTACCCCAGTTTATCAATTTACCATTGAGCGAACATGCTGATTGGTCGCCAGAGATCTATACTAGGTTAGATAAAGATATCGAGACATTGGTATTGTGCCATCACGGGATGCGATCGGCTCAGATGTGTCAATGGCTGATTCAGCAGGGATTTAGCAATGTTAGTAATATTATCGGTGGAATTGATGCCTATAGCGATCGGATCGATCGAAGTTTATCTAGATATTAATTTAATTGATAATTGATAATTAATAATTGATAATTAATCTATGAATCTTAATGAGATTATTCCTTGGGGTCGAACGTTTGCAGAATATAGGTTAATGTTCGATCTGTCGGATGCTGACTTGAATCAAAGAATATTAGGTTGTGGCGATGGTCCGGCTAGCTTTAATGCGGAGATGACGGAACTCGGATATACTGTCGTATCGATCGATCCAGTTTACCAATTTTCTGCTCCAGAAATCGAGCAGCGGGTGCGGGATACATACGAAACAGTTATTTCCCAAGTTCGCCAAAATCCTCAGCGTTATATCTGGAATTATTTTACTAATCCAGATCAACTCGGAGCAGCTCGATTAGCAGCAATGACAGAGTTTTTATCAGATTATGAAATTGGGAAGAAATCGGGCAGATATTTACCTTTATCTCTACCGCATCTGAACTTTGCCGAGCATGAGTTCGATTTATGTGTTTGCTCTCATTTGCTATTTTTATATTCCGAACAATTGTCGCTCGATTTCCATCTAGAGTCCATTGCTGAACTACTAAAAGTGTCCTCCGAAGTGCGGATTTTTCCCCTGCTGCAACTCGATTGTCAACCATCGCCATATTTGGAGCCAGTGATGCAAGCGTTCGATCACAATGGCTACAACGTCGAAATTCAAGCGGTAAATTACGAATTTCAGCAAGGTGGCGATCGAATGTTGCGGATCTACACCAAACAGCCGTAAAATAAGCATGAACCAACTTTACAAATCGTAAGATTATCGATCATGGCAAAACAACCCACCGTCCAACCCAAACTAGTAGTTACGAAATTTGGTTTCAATCGGTTTTCAGAGCTGTTCAATGGTAGAGCAGCGATGATTGGCTTTGCGTCACTAATCGCGATTGAATATTTCACAGGGCAAAACCCCCTTGCATGGATGGGATTGGGGATTAATTAGGCGATGATGGAGATCGTTATCGGTCTGGGCATAATGATAGTTAAGAGCTTTGCGTCTATTTACTCATTTCGATCGATATCCCCAGCGAAGACGTTAACATAGAACTAGTTAAGAATAGATCTAATTCTCACGATCCACCAATCCTAGTTTCATCACCCACACATGAACGCGATCTTTCCGACCGTTTTGAAAAGACTATACCGTAAAGAACCAATTTCTAGCTTTATTATCGTTGTTGGTGCTGTTGATGCTGTGCTAGGCGGTGTAAATGAGGTTGGGACACTGATGATTTTAGGATTGCTTACTTCTGGGGTGGCTATCGGCTATCGTTGGTGGTGTATCCAGCAACAGGAGTCTAGATTCGATCCTGCTCAGGACAAACAACGCCAACGCAAGTCTAAACAATTATATCTCCCCCCCAGCGCGAATCGAATTCCCCTACCCAATTTAGACAATCGTCAGTCTAGGCTTTAGGCTTTAGGTTTTAGGCAGAAAGGGGAAAGGGGAAAGGGGAAAGGGGAAAGGAAATATGAAATCTCCCAGTCCCCCAATCCCCCAATCCCCCAGTCCCCCAGTCCCATTCCCACATGAACATCTCTTGGAGATACACACTTAACGGAGTCAAACAACGTCAAACAGCGTTAATCGCTTTATGTTCGCTCTCTGATTGACTATAAACATCGCTGCTTATAAGTTCTAGAGTCTAGGGCTTACCTATGCCCGATTATCGCTATCAATAAATTGATAACTTCTGGTCTTGCACCAGCAGTGATGAGCAACGTTCTTCGCGACCCCACATAATGTGATGAATTTATCTCTAGCAACCATGCCCTTAAAGGGTTATAGCCTAAAAATAAATTGTGTCGATAATTACTTGAACATCTGATAACCAATAACCTATTGGCTTTTTCTCATCTTACCAAATATTTAGATCAATTGTTTGATCCTGATTAACTCGAAAACACTCCAAAACAACTCAATTAGATACAACGACAACAGAAGCCGAGGCAAAATTAAAGGAGATTCCTTTTTTTGTGCGTCCTGCGGCGCGGAAGAAAATCGAGAAATTCGCCCAAGAACAAGGTGCGAGTGAAATCACTGTAGAAATTTACGATCTCGCAAAGAAACAATTCGGCTAAAAAAATTAAGTAATCTTAATGCTATGTAGTGTATAGCTAATTAAGCAGGATAATTGTGGCACCCCCTCAAAAGATCGGTCGTGATTATGCTCAAGCAGCTTTTCGTCTTGAAATTAGGCTTATTATTATCTTGCTTATTGCCAATCCCCGTCTTAGCCCAAAATATTGAGGGGATAACGGTCTTTGGCGATAGTCTTTCTGATAACGGGAATGCTTTTAAAGCTAGTGGTGGCAAGATTCCACCGAGTCCGCCATTCTTTAATGGTCGTTTTTCTAATGGACCAGTTTGGGTGGAAAGTTTCTCTACAGAATTCAAATTACCAGCAACTGCCGTTAATAACAATGCTTTTGCGGGTGCTACTAGCGGTACGGCGAATGCATCCAGTCAACCAGGAGTCACCCTTCCAGGATTGACAACGGAAATCGATGGATTTTTGGGAATTTCGCCCAAGGTTAATCCCAATGGATTGGTGGTAATTTGGGCGGGTGCGAATGACTATCTCGGTGGTGGGGTGACAAATCCAGCGATAGTCGTCGGTAATTTGACGACAGCGGTGCAAAAATTGACAGGTGCAGGCGCACAGTTATTAATTGTTCCAAACCTTCCTGATTTAGGTAAAATTCCAGTTGGTGCGGCGAATCCAATTCAAAGCGCGGGACTTTCTCAGTTATCGGCAGCGCATAATGCGGGGTTGAAGACATCTTTACAAGCATTCGCCCAGAATAATCCTAACATCTCGATCGTTCCAACGGATCTGGGTGCGTTACTTAATGCAGTGACGACTAATCCCGCTCGATTTGGGTTCAATAATGTCACTCAGCCCTGTCTAAATCAGACCACAGGGGCTGTTTGTGCGACTCCTGATACATTTCTATTCTGGGACACAATTCACCCAAGTGCGGCGGGTCATAGGCTGATCTCCGCGTATGCTTTAGATACTATTACAGCACCAAGATCGATCGCGGCGCAATCTGAGGTAGCATTAGGGACAGCAAATCAAGCCAGTCGCGATCTTAATACTAGATTACTCGCACTGCGGACTAGTTCGGTTCCAGTGGCTGGTAAATTGGACGTATTTGTCAGTGGTGATGCAAATTTTGGCGATCGAACGGCGACCAAGACCAATGCGGGTTTTAATATTGATACGAAGGGTGTGACTGTTGGTGCGGATTATCCCATTGCCGATAATATGTCCGTTGGCGTAGCTTTTAGTGCGGCGAATACCAATAATCAATTAACGGATAATCGGGGGAAGGTATCGGTAGATAGTACTTCTGTCTCAGTTTACGGTAGCTATACCCAGGATAAGTTCTACAGTGACGCGCTATTGAACTATGGCTGGAATAATTTTACAGTAGCCAGAAGTATTCTTGTCCCCGGCTTTACTCCAGCAACTGCAAAGCCCAGTGGGAATCAATTATCGTTCCGCGTCAATGGTGGCTATGATTTTGGCTCTAATGGTTTATCCTTCGGACCGATCGCCGGAGTTCGATATACTAAGGTGAATATTGGCGGCTATACCGAGCAAAATGGCGATATCTTAAATCTCAAAGTCAATGCTCAGGATACCGATTCACTGATCTTTAATCTCGGTGCTCAAGTATCATATCCATTTAAAGCCAACTTCGGGACAATTTCACCCTACGTTGCTGGCAGTTTCGAGCATGAATTTGCCCAAAATGGGCGACAGGTGGTAACAGAACTCATTACTCAACCCAGAATTCCGCTGCGGACGAATATCGGTGCCAATAACCGAGATTTTATCCGCCTCAGCACTGGTGTCCAAACTGAGTTTACTAGCAATTTATCCGTTAATCTGGGCTATGAAACCGTCCTAGGTAAAGACAACTTTAGTGACAATTACCTCAACGCCAAAATTCGCTATCAATTTTAAATAATTCTGGCGTTACTAAATTTTTATACATTAAGCAATTCTACTGATCCGGAAGGTATAAAATGCAGGCATGATGATTCTTGTATCTCTCTTGCCGTTAACTTAATGCGATTATTGTTGGTTAACAAATTTTGCTGCTAAGCAGTCAGAGAGATATTTACTAAAATATCTCAACAGAATCAGCAGTAACCATGCTCAAACATTTTATTCTAAAGGTTGGCTTATTCTTATTCTGCTTGTTGCCATTCCCCGCATTTGCCCAAAGTATTGAAGGGATCACGGTCTTTGGTGATAGCTATTCTAGTACTTCCTATTCAACCGCTCCTGGTGGTATTGTACCAGATAGTCCACCTTATTTTCCAGGACGTTTCTCAAACGGACCAGTTTGGATTGACGGTTTTTCGACTGAGCTTAAATTGCCAGATACAGCCGTCAAGAACTTTGCAGTAGGTGGAGCTACAAGTCGGAGAGGTAATAATGCGATACCTGGTTTAAGAATGCAAATTACCGATGCATTAAAAGCTAATCCTACATTCAATCCTCAGGATTTAGTCGTAATTTGGTCGGGCGGAAACGACTATCCTGGGAATGGTAGTACTCCAGCTACCGTAGTTGGGAATATATCAAATAGCGTTCAAAAAGTAATTGATGCGGGTGCTAAGCAAATCCTTGTCCCCAATCTCAACGATGTACCCCTAAAGGTGTCTGGATCGACTACGCTAGTAAAAAATCCCGAAATAAGTAAGTCATTAGCCGATCATAATCAGGCGTTGAGCACATCGTTGCAAGCTCTCGCTAAGGCTAATCCGAATGTTACGATTATTCCTACAGACATGGGGGCATTATTTGATGCCGTACTCGCAGATCCCGGTCGATTTGGCTTTGATAACGCTGATAAACCATGCTTAGATGCGCTAACCGGAGTTATTTGTGCCAATCCTGATTCATATCTATTTTGGGATGAAGCGCCCCATCCAACAGCGGCTGGACATAGATTAATGGCAGCCTACGCTTTAGATACTCTCACAGCGCAGGGATCGATCGCGGCCCAATCAGAAATTGCCTTGAGTGCTGCGAACCAACAAACGCGCGATATTAATACTCGGTTACTAGAACTGAGAACCCTTGAGCCACAACCCCAGCGCCGGATTAACGTCTTTGCTAACGGCGACGCTAATTTTGGCAGCCGCAACACTACGAATACAAATGCGGGTTTTAATGTCGATGTCCAAGGTGTGACTGTTGGTGCAGATTATCCCGTTACTAACAATATTGCCCTAGGGGTGGCTTTTAGTACGGCGAAGACGAATAACCAATTGAATGAGAATCGGGGTAAGGTGGGTATTGACGGCACCTCGGTCTCGGTTTATGGGAGTTATACTCAAAACAGATTTTATAGTGACTTCCTGGTCAATTATGGCTGGAATAATTTTAGGATTGCCCGCGCTATTAGTGTCCCTGGCTTTGACGACGCAACTGCGAATCCCAGCGGTAATCAACTATCCTTCCGTCTCAATGGGGGGTACGATCTTGGCTCCAATGGCTTGTTCTTTGGACCGATCGCTGGCATCCGCTATACTAGTGTCAATATCGGCGGATACACTGAGCAAAATGGGGATATCTTAAATCTCAAGGTCAATCCGCAATCGACACAATCAGTAATCTTGAATGTCGGTGCTCAAGTAGCCTACCCATTTAAAACCAGCTTCGGCAAGATCTCTCCCTACATCGCGGGTAACTTCGAGCATGAATTCAACCAAAATAGTCGGCAAATTGTGAGCGAACTCGTTACACAGCCAGGAATTCCCCTGCGCACGAAGATCGCTCCGAACGATCGCGATTTTGTCAGATTGAGCCTCGGCTGCCAAACTGAGTTTACCAACGATTTATCTGCTAGTCTGGGATATGAGACAATTTTAGGCAAGGATAATTTTAAAGACAATTATCTTAATGCCAAAATTCGCTATCAATTTTAACTAGGCTTTATTTAGGCTTTAGGCTTTAGGCTCTAGGCTTTAGGGAAAAAGGGGAAAGGGGAAAGGGAGCAGTGAACAGTGAACAGTGAATAGTGAATAGTGAATAGTGAATATTATCTATCTCCCAATCTCCCAATCTCCCAATCTCCCACACCCCACACCCCACACCCCACTCCCCACTCCCCACACCCCCACACCCCACTCCCTTATGTCGATCGCATTTAGCAAATATCAAGGCTTAGGTAACGATTTCATCTTGATTGACAATCGTCACAGTGATACACCCATTATCGAGCCAGAAGAGGCAATTGTTTGGTGCGATCGACATTTTGGCATCGGTGCTGATGGGGTAATTTTCGTACTTCCAGGGCAAAATGGGGCTGACTATACGATGCGGATTTTTAATTCCGATGGTTCGGAACCAGAAATGTGTGGAAATGGGATTCGCTGTATGGCAAAATTCATCGCTGAGTTGGAGGGGAAAATTGATACTGATGTGACTTATCAGATCCATACTCTGGCTGGGATGATTACGCCGCAGGTGATGCTTGATGGGAATGTACAGGTGGATATGGGAGAACCGCGATTATCAGCCGCAGAAATTCCAACTAGTCTAGGAATGGTAGATGATAAAGTCGTCAATCAATCAATGGAAGTTGATGGCAAAAATTGGACTGTTACCTGTGTAAGTATGGGCAATCCTCATTGTCTAACTTTTGTAGATGATGCTAATGGGATCGAGCTTGCAAAAATCGGTCCAAAATTTGAACATCACCCCGTTTTTCCCCAACGGACTAATACTGAATTCGTCCAAGTTATTCGTCCTGATTATCTCAGAATGCGCGTCTGGGAACGCGGCGCAGGGATTACGTTAGCCTGTGGCACAGGTGCTTGTGCAACGGTAGTAGCCGGCGTATTGACGGGTAAATCCGATCGACATTGTGCGGTAGAATTACCTGGTGGTTGTCTCCAAATTTATTGGTCATTGGCAGATAATCGCGTCTATATGACTGGTCCAGCGGAGTTGGTATTTAAAGGAGAGGTTGCACCGGAATAATTAATATAAGTAATAAGTAATAAGTAATAAGTAATAAGTAATAAGATTGCTACTTCAAATCGATCGGCTTAATTATACCCCAGTAAATTTTACTCATCCATTGCTGACAGATATCTCCTTCAGTTTAGCAGGGGGTGAATGTATTACCTTAACGGGAATTACGGGCGCGGGAAAAAGTAGTTTATTAAGATTGCTAAACCGTCTGAACGAGCCGAGCAGCGGGCAGATATTATTAAATGGAACTGACTATCGATCGATCCCCCCGACGACGCTCAGACAGCGAGTGATGTTGGTGAGTCAAGAACCAAAATTACTGGGGATGAAGGTACGAGAAGCATTAGCTTATCCGTTACAATTGCAGTCTGTAACTGACGCAGAAATTAAACAGCGAATCATCACAGTTGCCGATCGATTTGAGATACCTTCAGATTGGTTTGATCGCACTGAAGCCCAACTATCTGCTGGACAAAAGCAAATTGTCTCAATTGCTAGAGGCGTAATTACCCAGCCGCAAGTATTACTATTAGATGAGCCGATCGCTAGTTTAGATCTTACCACAGCAGAACGGACACTAACTGTCGTAAATAATCTTTGTCGATCGCAACAAATCGGTCTGATTGTTGTCAATCATCAGTTAGAATTAGCGGTACAGTCTAGCGATCGATTACTTTACCTGCAAGAGGGGAAATTACTGTTTGATCGAATCAGTACCTCAGTAGATTGGCAAGATATTCATCTGCAAATCCGCGCATCAGAAGATAGATCGATCTCTGAATGGGAAGAAGAATAATTAATAATTAATAATTAATAATTGGGGTTTTAGGATCGGGACTTAGACCCATTATTTGTGTTAATCATTTAATTAACATCTTTCCAAACCCGACACCCGACACCCGACACCCCAATCGCTAAAAATATGATAAATGCCAATTCGACACCGATGCTTGTGGCTATTCAAGAATTAGTCGATATCGTCGCTAAATTACGAGATCCTGATGGGGGTTGTCCTTGGGATTTGGCGCAGACACCGGAGAGTTTGACTCCTTATATCGTTGAGGAGGCTTATGAGGCGGTACACGCGATTAGAGGTGGCGATCGAGCTGCAATTGTTTCGGAGTTGGGGGACTTATTATTGCAGGTGGTTTTGCAGGCGCAATTAGCGAGTGAGGTGGGGGGGTTTACCCTGGCGGATGTGGCGGAGGGGATTAGTGAGAAGTTAATTCGTCGTCATCCCCATGTGTTTGGCGACGTGCAGGTTGCGGATGTCGCGGAGGTGAAGGCGAATTGGGAGCAGATTAAATTGATCGAGAAGGGCAATACCACGGCATCATTTAGCGATAAGCTCAGTAGCTACGCCGAAAAATTACCACCGCTTACCGCAGCAGCGAAAATCTCTAAGCAGGCTGCATCGGTAGGGTTTGAATGGGAAAGTGTCGATGGGGTATGGGCAAAGTTTGAGGAGGAATTAGGTGAGTTTAAGGAAGCACTTGCTACTCCCGATCTTGCCCATCAAGAATCAGAATTGGGGGACTTATTATTTACCGTCATCAATCTGGCGCGATGGTATAAACTAGATCCAGAGCGGGGATTAAATGGTACCAATCAACGGTTTATCGATCGAATTCAGCAGATGGAAAAATATACCGATCGTCCACTAACTGATTATACGATCGTTGAATTAGAATCTCTTTGGCAGCAGGCCAAAAAACAGTTGGCAACGGGCGGGTTAATTAAGTAATAAGTAATAAGTAATAAGTAATAAGTAATAAGTAATAAATTCGTTCTTGAGACGGGATTCAAACCCCGTATGACTTCCTTTTCGGTCAGAAATTATAGATTAACGTCAGTTCGGGTTAAGCCTTTTCTTTATGCCCTCTGCGTTCTGGAGCGCCTCTGTCTTGATTTGCTAAACCGTCGGGGAACCCGACGAACGCAAATCGCTGCGGTTAAATAAAAGATCTTTGACAGCAATAGGATAGAAGTATTGTCTATATTGTCGATCGAAGGTGTAGTTTTGGGTACTTTAACTAAAGAAAATTTAGAAAAGAGTTACCGATGAATTATCCGATCCGTGAAGATTTGCCAGGACCAATCACACAAAGATTACTGGAACGACAAGCAAGCCGTGAATCTAATGCGCGGAGCTATCCCCGCCGGATTCCCATCGCCATTAAATCAGCGAAAGGGATCGAAATTACTGATGTCGATGGCAATCAGTATATCGATTGTCTTGCGGGAGCGGGGACATTAGCGCTTGGGCACAATCATCCGGTGGTAATTAACGCTATTAAAGCAGCACTAGAGAGCGATTTACCGCTACATACGCTCGATTTGACAACCCCGATCAAAGACCAATTTGTTGAGGAGTTATTTGCTAGTTTACCATCAGAATTTGCTCGGAATGCGCGGATTCAATTTTGTGGGCCGAGTGGAGCTGATGCAACAGAAGCAGCGATTAAACTCGTCAAGACAGCGACTGGAAATCGGAGCATGTTTTCCTTTCATGGTGGCTATCATGGCATGACGAATGGATCCTTAAGTCTGACTGGTAATTTGAAGGCAAAGGAGGCGGTGGCGGGATTAATGCCTGATGTTCATTTTCTCCCCTACCCCTATAGTTATCGCTGTCCATTTGGATTGGGGGGTGAGTTGGGAGCGCAGACAGGTACTCGCTATATTGAATCGATAATTAATGACCCCGAAAGTGGTATTGTTGCGCCAGCGGGGATGATTTTGGAGCCAGTGCAAGGTGAAGGTGGGGTAATTCCAGCATCCAATGGCTGGATGCAAGAAATTCGGCGGATGACGATCGAGCGAAAGATCCCGTTGATTATCGATGAAATTCAGTCTGGATTTGGGCGGACGGGTAAATTATTTGCGTTCGAGCATAGCGGAATTGTACCAGATGTGCTGCTATTATCTAAAGCGATCGGGGGCAGCTTACCATTATCGGTGGTATTATATCACAAAGATTTAGACCAATGGGGTCCTGGTGCCCATGCGGGGACGTTTCGGGGGAACCAGTTGGCAATGGCTGCGGGGATTGCTAGTTTGCGCTACATCAGGGAGGAGAATCTGATCGCTCATGCACAGATGATGGGCGATCGATTGATGGTTGCGCTCGGTCAAATTCAACAGGATACCGCCTGGATTGGGGACGTACGCGGCCGGGGACTGATGATTGGTGTGGAAATGGTCGATCCGACTAAATCGGCCAACCACAGGGGCATTTACCCCCAATCTGGGGAGATGGCTAAACAAGTCCAGCGGGAATGTTTCCGACGCGGCTTAATTATCGAGTTAGGTGGGCGATATGGGAGTGTGATTCGCTTTTTACCACCCTTAATCGTCACTGCTGCACAAATTGATACTATTTGTGATATTTTCCAAGCCGCTGTTGTCGCCGCGACTCAGGCGACGATCGCGCAATTACTAGAGGTAAACTAATGATCGTTCCAGCAGCTAATAGTGTGAAAACACAACCAGAGACAATTGATTTCGATCGATTATTCCTGACATCTACCCCAGCCAGCCGTCAGCATTATGGGGAAACGATCGCGGCAACTTGCGATCGATTAATGACCAGAATCGGCACCCAAAGCCAACCCTACAGTGGTCTAGATTTTGCCGCTCTCGCCAGTCAGATCGATTCGATCGATCCTTGTCCAGAAATCGGAATTTCTTTAGAGACATTACTCACCCAAGTTGATGAGCTGATTATTCAGCATTCGGTAGTCGTATCCGATCCTCATTGTATCGCCCATTTACACTGTCCGCCCTTAGTGCCAGCTCTGGCGGCAGAAGTCCTAATTACAGCGATGAATCAATCGCTGGATTCATGGGATCAAAGTCCTAGTGCGACGCTGTTGGAGCAAAAATTAGTCAACTGGTTGTGTCAACTGTTTGGCTTTACTAGTGCGGCTGATGGCACATTTACCAGCGGGGGTACCCAATCTAATTTTATGGGATTGTTGTTGGCACGCGATCGGTATGCCCGCGAACAATTGGATTGGAATATTCAACAACAGGGATTGCCAATCGAGGCGAGTCGATTTCGGATTTTGTGTTCGGAAGTCAGTCATTTTACCGTGATGCAGTCGGCGGCTTTATTAGGATTAGGACATCAAGCGGTGGTAAAAGTAGCTACTGACGATCGCTATCAGATGTGTCCCCAAGCCTTAGCTACTGCCCTGTCTGAGCTACAAGCCCAGGATCTCTTCCCGATCGCGATCGTGGCGACGGCTGGTACTACAGATTTTGGTAGTATCGATCCATTACCTAAGTTAGCAGATCTCGCCCGATCGAATCAAATCTGGCTGCATGTCGATGCTGCATTTGGGGGTGCTTTAATTTTAAGCGATCGACATCAGCATAAACTAGTTGGGATCGATCGGGCTGATTCAATTACTGTTGATTTTCATAAGTTATTTTATCAACCGATTAGTTGTGGGGCTTTCTTATTGCGAGAAGGGCGACATTTTAACTTATTAAGACTTCATGCTGACTATCTCAATCCCGCATCTAATGCCGAATTAGGCATCCTCGATCTGGTTGTTAATTCAATTCAAACTACCAAACGGTTTGATGCGCTCAAGTTATTTATGTCACTCCAAGCATTAGGTCGTCAAACCTTTGCCGCAGCGATCGATCTGACGATCGATTTAGCCGCAAATATCGCCACAATTATCGAGACAGATCCGCGTTTCAGCCTAGCTGCACAGCCGACAATTAATGCAGTAGTATTCCGATATATTCCTCAAAATTGTCCAGCACATCTCGATTCCATCACCCAATCTAATCAAATTAACGATCGAATTCGTCTCGCCCTAATTCATCAAGGTACCGCAATTATTGCCCAAACTAAAGTGGGAAATCTGACCCAACTTAAATTCACCCTCCTCAATCCTCGAACAGAACTAAGCCATCTGCAAGTATTACTCGATCGCATTAAACAACTAGGACAAACAATTGAGAGCGATTTATACTTTCCACAATCTGAATCTTTATCCTAGAATAGTCAAATATAATTGGAGATTAATCTAAATTAATGTATTTATTAATGGCAATCGGTGCCGCGATTTGTTTTACAGTCGGGGGGGTTTTCATGAAAACGTCCCAAGGTTTATCACAACTACTCCCAACTTTGCTAGTCTATACCTGTTTTATCATCGGGGCTAGTCTCCAAACCCTAGCGATACATAAATCTGGTGTCATGGGTATCACCTATGTCTTCATCGTTGGGTTAGAAGCAGTGTTAGCAGTTATCCTCGGTGCAGTTTTATTTCAAGAACATTATTCACCATTGAAATTAGCTGGGGTGGGATTAGTTACCTTGGGTATAATTTGCTTGCGAGCTACCCCTACTTAACTTGATAAGCTGTCACACATTAGATTTTGTGATAGGGGTGTGGGGTGTAGGGTGTGGGAGGATCTTAATTAAATGATTAACAGCTTACCTCAAGTGCGGAAGATCGGATTCTAATTTAACAAGAAGCAGGGATTTAAATCCCCACACCATACAACCCAATTCTCAATTCTCAATTCTCAATTCTCAATTCTCAATTAACTTAAACTGTTGTAAATACTTCCTTCACCTTGGCGTATTGTCCCATTGGTTGATACTCAGGTACTAAATCGTGGAGTACCGATACGCATTCATTGACTTCACAATCAGCCGCTGCTGCTAATAAGTGCGTGAGCTGAGGTGCCAAATCCTTCCAGGCTAATTTCGCCTCGCGAGCGCAGAAAATCTTGGGATGTCTGGTTGGGAAAGCTGCGTCGCAATCAATCAATAGCTCCTCATAGATCTTCTCACCAGGACGTAAACCTGTCACTTCGATTTTGACATCTTTGTCTGGTTCTAAGCCATGTAAGCGAATCATTTGTGCGGCTAGATCGTAAATCTTGACTGGCTCACCCATATCGAGCAGGAACACCTCACCACCTTTAGCCATTGCACCAGCTTGAATCACTAGTGTCGCCGCTTCTGGAATGGTCATGAAATAGCGAGTAATATCGGTATGAGTCAAAGTGATCGATTTACCAGAGGTAATCTGTTCGCGGAAACGTGGCACTACCGAGCCACTACTACCGAGGACATTGCCAAATCGAACCATCGTAAAGCAAGTGTTGTGATGGGGTAAATCTGCTAATCCCTGGAGCACCAGCTCCGCTACCCGCTTAGTCGCACCCATGATATTCGTGGGACGAACGGCTTTGTCAGTGGAGATTAAGACGAATTTCTCAACACCACAGTCGATCGCACATTGAGCCGCAGTCAGTGTACCACCAATATTGTTATTCATGCCGGAAATCGGGTTGGCTTCAACGATCGGCACATGCTTATAAGCAGCAGCGTGATAGATAGTTTGAACCCGATATTTTGTGAGCACTCTATTCAAAGCTTGAGCATCGGTGACAGAACCCAAGCAGGCAAATTTTTTCAGAGCTGGATACTCTTCAGCTAGTTCCATATCCATTTGATAGAGCGCAAACTCATGCAATTCATAAACAATCAGCATTTTAGGCTGCTGTTTAGCAATTTGCCGACAGAGTTCAGAACCGATCGAACCACCGCCGCCAGTGACTAATACCACTCGATCGGTAATATCATGTTGCAGCAATTCGGGATGAGCGGCAATCGCTTTCCTACCTAGTAAATCCTCAATATCTAGCTCGCGAACCTTATTAATTGATACATGACCACTGAGGATTTCGGTGATACTGGGTACTGTTTTGACGGGAACACCGAGAACTTGGAGATTTTGGAGAATATCACGTTTGCGTTGACCTTCGATCGATGGCATTGCCAGGAGGATTTCTTCAAATCCAACTTTGTCCTTAAGTTGGAGCAAATCCTCTGGGGCATAGACTTTCGTCCCTTGAACATTTCTACCTTGCAGGTAGGGACTATCATCAACGAAGCAAATCTGCCGTTTGCCCGGTTCGCCCGTCAAAGCTTGGGCGAGGATACAGCCGGCACTGCCAGCACCATAAATCACCACCCCACAAGTTTCTTTACCTGGGTAGTTGATTTGGCTGAGCTTACCGATCGTCAGCCGGACGCTAAGTCTAGATGCCATCACTAAAATCAGTGTCAGCATTGCATCACTTAACAGTACAGAGGCGGGAATTGTCGAAATCCTAAATAAGTTGTCTACCATGGCGATCGTCAGACAACTGGCTACGACTGCCTTGACAATTGTGAAGATAAATTCTCCACCTGTATAACGTAATACCTGCTTATAAATACTAAAAGCCCAGAACATTCCAATCTTGATCGCAATTTCGATCGCGACAAAATTGCTCTGACCCAATAATTCCGCCGGCATCAGGCTAAATCCACACTCAAAGCCGATTGCAGCACCGATCGAAATTAGGAACAAACTGATGTCTGTGAACGTCAGGATGGTATACTTCTGATGATTGGAGAGTGCATTAATGCCTTTTTCAAGAGTTGCAGCGGTAGATTCAATACTCAACAAAGATCGGCTTTTAGTGGGCATAGTATTATGACACGATCGACGGTTTTTAACAAGTTGAAAGTTGTTTTTTAGTCAAGTTTTTAACTTGATTTTTGACCTTTACTAATGCAATTACAGTTAGCATAGTCGTTTAGTGTAAGAGATTGGCAATCGATCGATTGAGTTAGTCTAAACTAGGCGATATCCGTTAATCGTAATGCTCGAGAATCGCTCACAGAAGTTTCGCCAATACATCTAAGAGTATGTTTTATTTGGCAGAATGTACTCAGCCAAATATCTGAACTTACAAAGTTGTGGCTCAAAATCGTCGATCTAACGTCTCAATCTTATGTAAGTCTTGGATGAAAATATGTGAAAGTTCAACCTATGAGTAAAATCGATTGACTTCAAAATCGACCACTAACAACCTACAATAAACAATTAAATTCTCTCGATCCGGAAATTTGCAGTAGAATGTGAAGTGATAACTTTTCCGGTGAGGAGTGCACTAGGGAAACCATGAACCAAAATAAACAACCGTCGAATTTCAAACGTGCTCAGGCTGGTCGGATTGCATCCTTATTACTGGGATCGGTCTTTACAGGTGTATTAATTGCTATTGCCCCTGCATTTGCCACACCGATCGGATCCAGCAACAATAACTCATTAAATAAGGTCACAGCATCGACTCCGTTGGCTGATACAATTCTCGCCAATGGTAAGACTGCACCAGCAGCAACCCCCGCCAAGAATCAAGTCGCTCAAGCTAGTGACATTGCTGGTAACTGGGCAGAGCCTTTCATCAAAGCTCTGATCGAAAAAGACATTATTAAAGGATACCCAGACGGTAGCTTTAAGCCAGATCAACCAGTCAACCGCGCTGAATTTGCGGCTTTACTCAACAGAGCCTTCGATCTCAAAGAAGTTCGGGCGGCACGTAAATTCAAAGACGTACCTAAAAAGTTCTGGGCAGCGGAAGTAATCCAAAAAGCTTACCAAGGTGGCTTCTTATCTG
>JAPJYX010000136.1:0-80074 GCA_030503985.1 Himalopsyche tibetana
GTTCGTGTACTGGTGTTAAAACCTAAATACACTGAAGAAAAAAAAGAAGAAATAATAAAAGCATATATGGAGAGATCTTCAATGGAGGGTATAACAAGAATTTATGGAACATCTGATAACACACTTAGGTCTTGGCTAAAAAAAAATCAGAAAAACTAGCAGATATATTTACTCATACAAAATACATAATACCTTTCGCCGAAGGCGATGTATTAGAACTAGATGAAATGTGGTCTTTTGTGAAGAATAAAATCCACAGAGTGTGGATATGGCTTGCCCTTTGCAAAAGAACAAGGCAGATAGTGGCCTATCACTTAGGCTCAAGAGATTCTGTTGACTGTAAGCTATTTTGGGACAAAGTCCCAAAAAGCTACAAAGAAGCTCAAATTTATTCAGATCAACACCCAGCCTACAATGAAGTATTGTCCACGTACAAGCATGAATCAGTAACTAAGAAAACAGGGTTAACCACTAAGATTGAAAGGTTTAACCTTACAATTAGAAACAGAATAGGGAGATTAGTAAGAAAGACTTTGTCTTACTCTAGATGTGAAATAACACATGAAGCTTGTATTAGATTATTTATCCATGAATACAATAAAAAAATAGCCCTAAAACTCAGTTATGAGTTTTAGGTGCTAGTTGAGGAACGACCCAAGGGTGGGTAAATATTTAGTATCTACTTGACATTTATCTTTTTTAGATGTATTAATATTATCAGAGCTAATTAATTGAATTGCCAAAATTCATATTTTTCTGTTCTAACTCAACGACCTAACACAATTTATACTGATATACTGAGGTATTAACAATCATGGAAAAAGAATCAAAAGAAATAGTTACTTTTTTTGTATCAATCTTGTTATTTATTAGTGGTGTTTCGTATATTACCTATTGGGGAGGTCTAGCCTCTAAGCCAACAGCTAATATACTAGAACAAAAAGCTCGCGAAAATGATCCTTTAGTAATTAATACCAATCAAGATCGCGCACTTGAAATACTAGCTAATATTGAGCGTAAAGAACGAGCTTTAAAAGATTTTGACGAAGCCGTACAAGCAACAGAAAAATCTGCCATCAAAGCGATGCGTTCCGAACTATCAGTAATTGCTGGTAAGCTTCCAAAAGATCAAGTTCCAGACACTGTTAAAACTTACCTAACTAAAGACTAATTTTTAAAGATTAGTTCAAAGTCTATTCTGTTTATAACAACTCTGTAATTGTTAGCATCGCTCAAGCAATAGCCTAGCACCTAGCAAGTATAGCACCACACTTCCATACATTTTCACAACGTTCAATCTTGGAGAAAAATCATGTTTAGCCCAAAGTTTAATTCTAAAAAATCATTCACTGTGATTGCTTTATTTTGTATTTTATCAACTCTTGTGTCATCGTGCGAACGTGCACCTGAAACATCAACAGAGAAAGATCAAAACACTACAAACAAAATAATGAAAGATTATTCGGAGACACAACCTGTTCCAATAATGAAAAGCTCACAAGTAAGAGCATCATTAATCCAAATACTTAAGCTAGAAGCACGCGCAACATCAACATACACAGTTGAACGCGCTATGGACGGACGAGTATTGCGGGTGTTCCCATCAATCGGATACCCAATCCCTGGAGGCACCTCTCTGACCAACCCTCTACAAGCGTCATGCAGTGGACACTCATCAACATACACATGCACTTCAATCGGGCTTGCGGAAGCTACTGGAGTTTTCATACCACCTACTTCTGAAGGTACTCGAGTAATCGAAGTGCTTCCAGATGGAAGCAAAGTAGCATTTTATAGTGAACAAAAACTATCTAGCTACCCCTACCCAGTTAAACAAACTAATGCTTTTACCGTAGTCCAAGCTGGACCAGTCCCTGCGGAATCGAAACTAGATATTACTATTAATGATTCCAAAGTGGCTAGTCCCACACCTAGCAGCAATTCAACGAATTCGATTAAGCCTGTTAAAACCAAAAAGTAGTTAAAAAATTACTTAACAATCAATATATATATATATCAAGCCTGAGTCAACACTCAGGTATTTTTTTGTGCTTTTTTGTGTGTTGAGTATTGTGCTATGTTTTTAGCGTATTTTACACTTGCATAAAAATTAAAAACAGTCATAATATTCTTATGACAGCAAAAAATCCCAATAATCCAAACAATTCTAATAGTAATTTGTTTCATAACATCAAATCAGTGATAACACAGCTTGTTTTGCTTGCCTTGTGCATATATGGCTTAATGATGATAAGCATGGAAAACAAAACCAAAAATATTAAAGAAAACATAGTTAAAATGGGTAATGTAGGCATTAAGTTAAATGAGGCAAAATTAATCCCTAGTTTTGGCGACAAAGCGTCTTTGAATTTTACCACAGTTAACAAGAACGAAGCAGATCTAGCGGCTCAAGTAGAAGCGACATACAAAAAGCTAAATAGCCAAATTGACGCTGGTAAAGCCAAAATTCAAAGCCTAGAAAATATCATGACGAAGCTCGACATACTCAATAAAGTTGAAGTTACCAAAGATACTAACCCGTCTGCTATTTTTACCTCACAATCCAGCATTATCGCAAGCTATCAGCAAGCTCTTAAAGACTATCAAAAATCTCACCCAGGCTCTAACTCATTATGGGGTTTGAACAGAGCAGAAATCATAGATAGAGTCAAAAAAATGACTTTACCAGAGCTTGTTGGGCAGCTTTTTATTATCGGAGTAGACGGCACTACCCTTAGCGACCAAGAGTCCAAAGGAATAGCAGATTTTGCTCCATCTGGAGTGATACTCATGAATAAGAATGTAGTGGATAAAGAGCAGACTCTAGCACTATCGAAAAAGATCAAATCCACTAACGCCAGACTGCCGTTATTTATAGCTACAGATCAAGAAGGAGGAGAAGTTAAGAGGCTTAGCTGGGATACAGTACCAGGCCAGGCCACATGGTCAAAAGAGTCCAAAGAAAAACTGTGCGAGTACGGTAATTCAAGGGCAGATACGCTCACACAATCAGGAGTAAATCTTAATCTATCACCTGTCATTGACCTAAGCAACAGTGATCCTAGTGCATTTATTAACAATCGTACAATATCTTCAGATCCAAATATTGTGTCTGATATTGTCAAATCCTACAGAGATTGCTATGATAAAAAAAGCCTAAGTGTGCTTAAGCATTTTCCTGGTCATGGAATGGTAACTGGGGATTCACACATTAGCATTCCAAGTAACCCTAATATAACAAAAGAAGAGTGGAGCAAGACACATGGGGATCCGTTTTTAAAGAATATAGATGCCCCTTTTATAATGTCGGCACACATCATAATTGATAGCATAGATACGAAACCAGCATCTATGTCCAGCAAATGGCTAACAGAGATCCTAAAGAAAGAATATAGCTACAAAGGACTAGTTATTACAGACGACATGCAACAATATGCGAATATATCTAAAGCAGAATCTAATGCAGAGATGAATCAATCAGCAATTGATGCTATAAAGGCTGGTAATGATATGCTTCTATATGTGCCTAATTATGCCACAGTTGCACCTATAAAAGAAAATATTGTAAAAGAATTTACTAACCAAAGAAGCGTGTTAGAAATTATTGTCCAAAAGATTCTAACAGCCAAGAGCTTGCTAATATAGTGCGAAGAAAAAATATAGAAAAAAAATAAACGACTGCATATAGCAATCGTTTTTTTGTTCTGAGGCTAAAACTAACGATTAGTTGATAAAAACTTAACATTAGCCTCGCCCATCACCTCCTTAAGAATCTCTCCACGCACTCGGTCAATTTCGGCTTGCATGCCATCAATTATAGCTTGTTCATTAAGCGTATAATATTGATAACGCGCTTTTACCTCATCAACAGTTGCTTGTGCTTCAGATAAAGTAGCAAGCATTTGATCGATACTAGCATTTTTTATGCTTTGATGAGCAGTGATTTTGCCTTGGTATGCTTTCAGCATAAGATTATACCGACGATGAGCCATACGATCCATCATTTTACGACCAACCTTGGTGTGGTCAAAAAAATAATCAGTTAATCCTTTGCCGACTTCAGCACCGCATTTCCATGCAATAGCGTTTGTAACAACAAATTTTGCAATTTCAAAAACTGTATCCCAGTCAATAGATTGAGCAAAAGACAAGACTGAAGAAATAGTTGCAGAAAACATTAGTTTATTCCTTGTATGGCAAGTTGGTTCTATTACTTTATATCACAGATTTGTAACAATGTCAAGTTTTATTGCGTTTTATTGTCTAGAGGTAAAAAATTAGCTATAATTATTGTCAATATGAACAATTTTGTAACTTATGTCTTTTTCGCAACGATACTTCAATACATAATCGGGGCTGTTTGGTACTCAGTGTTTTTCAAAGATCAATGGAGTAATATAATGGAGTTTGATAAAAAATCTGAAACAGAGCGTAACCAATTAGCCAAAGAAATGGGACCATATTTTGGCGTGCAATTATTAATAACTATTATTGCTAATCTCGTGTTCGCCACCATCTATCTTGCTGTGAAACCTAATATGCCCCTGCTAAATTTTGGAGGTTTGGTTTTGCTTGGCTTCATCATTCCACCAATCGCAGAAGGCGTAATTTGGGCAAATACTCGCAAGAGCGTATGGGTTTCGCAGCTGGGAATTATGATTTTAAATAGATTTATCAACATTGCAGTTGCTATTGCATTAGCTTACATCTACCTTAAGTAGCTGCTTAAGTAGTAAAATATATTAAAAAATATATTAAAAACAGCCCTAATAATAGATATTATTAGGGCTTTAGCGCAAGATCTTTAGACAAAATTTTTAGAGTTAGAATTAGTAATAGCTTATAGCTTTTGTGAAAATTACAAAGTGCAAATTGTATCTAAATATTCTTTCAATTCTTTAGCTGTTGGTATTGGCTTAGAGGTTTTTGAGTCATGTCCGAAAGTTGTAAGTATTAAATGCATACCGTTAAATCGCTGTTGCTGGCAACTAAGCACTTCTGGTTTAGACTGATATTGTGCTTGGCACGGATTGTTAAGATTCACACTAAATCCAATACTCCAATCCATTTGATTAGACGAATTGCCGCCGGTTTTGCCTATGATCTGTGCTCCGCAAGCGCTGTTACTAGGATTGTTGCTTGATGAGTTTGATCCTGAATAGCCACCAGAATAGCCATTTGAATAACCGTTTGAATAGTTGTTGTAGCTGTTACTGTTGTATGCTGAACTTGGTGATCCATATTGCGAAGGATAGCTACTAGAACTGGAGCCACTGTTTGGTGGACCGAATGTATCGTTTTTTCCTGCAGAAGGGTTTGAAGATGTATTAGTTGTACCAGTAGAACTGCTTGTAGATGGAATTTCGCTGCTTGTATCTAGCTTTTCAACAGATTTTTCTGTAGTATTGTTTTGAGTGCTTGTGGCGCTAGGTGATCCAGCTGCACTTGCCATCACACTAGAAGATAGGCAGACAGTTGCAACGATAGCGACTGTAGTTACAATGGTTGTAGCAATTTTTTGAAGAGATTGAAATAATTTCATAATCTTAAGTCTTTAAGTCCTATAGTTCTTTTGTGTGGTTTGAAATAGTAAACTGTGAGTTACAATCAGTATTCAATCATATTAACAGATTGCTGTCAATACTAAGCCAAAAAAAATTATTCATAACTTGACAAAATGCAACCATGTTGCAAAGATAATAATATATGATAAAAAAACCATATCAAACAGACCTGTCTGTGCTGCTTAATGATTTGTTTCAAAAAGAGGAAAAGCCATTTGATTTTAGCACAATCAATGAATACTTAAAGTCAAATGGAATCAACTGCAATAAATCAACGCTATACAGACAGCTTCAAAATCTTGAATCTAGAAAGCTAGTTGTGTCTATTGTTACAACGCACGGTCAAATGTGGGAAAAGTATCACACGTATAACCATGCGCATGTGCTATGCAAAAAGTGCGATGAAATTAAGTGCATAGATATTGATGCTGATTTGTTAGTAGACATTAATAAGATTGATGTAGATTTTAAGATCAACACAGTTAACCTGGTTGGTACCTGCACTGCTTGCTTAGCAAAGTAAAGAAGCAAATTAGATAGCTTAGAAAGCAAAGATTTGCAAACAGAATACCAAGAAAAAACCATCAAAGAACCACCAATACTTGTTTATATTGGTGGTTCTTTTGTTCGCTCTATGATCCTTTCTTTTGCGCTACTTTTTGCAGCTGCTTTTCTGTGTTATTATATGGTTAGTTACATGATTAATAAGTGTAATTTTCAATTACCATATCTGCGATTGTCATTTGTGTAGGTAACTTAGAATCATCAATTTTGCCTGCCCATTTATCCCCTATGTTCAAGTTCATAACTAGGCTCAAAGGTTGGTTAAACCCATTAATTCCATTAGGCAAGGTTCTGTTGGCTACATTAATTTCTTTCAATAGTTGACCGTCAATCAAAGTTACGATTTTGGTTGGTGTTTTGTAGACTTCGTATTTGTGGAACTTTGAAAAAAGTGTATTGTTATTTTTAAGAGTAAAGTCGGACCTGAGGGTTTTGAAGTCTTGACCGTAGTGAGTACCAGAGTAAATATTACCAACTTCTGAACCAGGGGTCTCAAACAAATCTACTTCTGTATAGTATTGTCCTTTCACCTCGTCAAATAACCAAATTGCAGGCATTGTTCCTGAACTATTAGGTATCTTAGCCGCAAAGGAAATATGTCCATATTGGAATTTATCATTTAAAATTAATTTAGTTCCTTCGTACGGTGCCGTCTTAGTGTAATATCTTTCATCATCTATCTTATCCGAATAAGCTGGATTAGTTGTCAACTCTTTTTTAGCACCAAGAGTGATCGTACCGTTTACAAAAGAATGGTTATTCTTATCGTAAATTTGCTTCAAATTACCCGAGTAATCAAAACCTTCAACGACAGTCCAATAGTTAGAATTAGTAGGATACACCACTGAAGATGGTTCTTTTATTAAAGAATTAACATTGTATCCGTTAGTAACTTTGGGTGTAGAAATAGGAGTTGCCACAGGTGTAGATGTTATGATGGCAGGTAAAGTAATAGCTGGTTTTATTTTTTGATTAATAGCGTTGTACTCGCTAATTCCAATACGATTAGTCAAGCAAGTCTGAGCATTAGTTTGGGTATTGTAATCAGTTAGACATTGATTAATAAAATCAGCTCCAAAATTACCATACATTTCGTTATCCCCTCTACAAAGAGAATTGCCAATTGAAGTCGTTGCTGATGGACAAAAACCTGTTAACATTCTATTAAAAAAAGTCAAAGAATATCTAAGTACTTGGACCTGATAATCTTTCTGGTTATAGTTAACTGTAGCTGACATCTTATTAGTACAGGCAAGCGACCCCTTAGCAGACAATGATTTGCATTTTGCAATAATTGAAGGTGCAAAATCACCAAAAATATTTTTACCATCAGTACAGTAAAAAGTAGTACTATATTGATATGTGCCAGCTGGGCAAGTAATGTTAGCTTGTGAGTTACCAGGCGCAATAGCGCTAGATGTAATTGGAGTAAAAGGGGTAAACGTTATAAGTAACGCGCCAATAAATATTATAAATTTTTTCATATCTTATATCTTTCGTTTTAGGAGGTGTTTGGGTTTGGTTTTTTTTGAATTTTTTTGAGTCTATTTAATCCAATGTAGCATAGTTTACATCCTTTGTCAATGATTTTGCCAACTAATTTCCTAAAAAATCAGTCAAAGGCTGTTTGAAGCTACATGAAGCTATATTAAGACAAGTAAAAACCAGATTAACAAGTAATCTGGTTTAGTGTATTCTGGGGTGTAGTTCGATTTTTAGATTGCTTTTTAATTTGCTTTCTAATTATGGTAGTTAGGATTGCCAAAACTGACAATACGGATTAGATTACCTTCGTTGCGAAAAAACATTCGCACTTTACGGTTAATCATAATCTCACAATCTCCATTTTTATACGGATACAAATCTGATTGAAATGAGCTGACTCGACTGCTTGCTACTAAACAGCCAGTTGAGAGGTATTTATCTGGGCATAGTACAATAGCTTGAAAGCGATGTAAGATATTTGATCCTACAGGAGCATGATTGTTTGCTATATCAAATAGGTTTGAAATAGCTTCAACCAAAGCACGAATGCAATTTCGCTCTAATAGTTTTTTTGTCAATCATACCAGATGAGTATATGAATAAATTGCTTGGGAATAATTCTTCAAATTCTCTGTTAATCTTTTCTAGAGATTCTTGGTGAACTTCTTGCTGGACTTCTGGTCTTAAATCAAAAGTTTGATTGAGTACTAGATTAGATTTTGGAGCTTGTGGCATCTCCAAAGTCATACACTCAAGGTGTTCACTCTGCGCTTCTCTTTCTATAAGGCGCACTTTTTCTTTTGCATGTTTTTTTTCTTCTGCAACTTGTTTAAGCTCAAGAGAAAAAGAATCCAAATAAAATTGATTGTATTCAGCTACGAATAGTTTCCAATTTTTTGAGCTAAGTGATTGAACACTTTTCTTTTCTAAATCAAGAATAGTAGCTAATTGCATACGTGCAGAATAACTATCAGACTGGATTGCAAAATACAAATCAGTGTGCCACTTAAAGTCGTTTTGGCTTTCCTCCAGAACATGACTAATAGTTGCCAAGATAATTGATTGGTTGCTGTCAGACGATGCCCATGTGTAAAAAGCACTATCAACTTTTTGCTGACATACTTTGGCAGCGCTGACAAATCTATCATACTGCATAAGCTTTGGTAAGTATTTATCAAGCAAGATATTTACTAAATCAAAGTATGATTTGTATGGATTTTGCAATATGGCCAACAAATCACGACGAGGGATATATTTGTCTAAGATATCACCTTTCAACAAAATAGTCTCACATAGCTCAATGTCATCACCGCTATACACTACACCTAAAAAATCTTCAATACCAAATCTATGGCTTGATTTCTTTTTTGCTAGCATATCTTGGTAATTTTGATCAAGATTATGAGAGTATCCAACAGGATTTGCTGAATACATCACATTTTTTGTATCCTTTGTGTCAGCTATACCAACCGTTAATCGGCTCATACAGCGGCATAGATTTGAGGCATAAACAAGTTTTACAAAAAAATGAAAATCCCCCATATTTATAAGCGGCTGAATGGAACGATAGGCAAATTCTTGCAAAGCTCTGCGTCGTTTTATCGGACTAAGAGAATGGTGAGATGAGCTATAATAGCTTTCAAACGCACTCGCAATAGTTCGTGTATTAAAATCAAACTTTGACTCTTCAGCATAATCAAGCACATGCTTTAGTGTATTGGTCATAGTAGTATGCAAACGCACGCCTAAGTATATACAAAACTCCAATAAAATATTGTGAGCATGAGCACCATAATCAGCATAAAAAATTTCAGGAACATTATAATCAATGAACTGATAAATAGTGTTGATCGCGCGGTCAGGAGGTTGACAGTTTGCATCTTTGTTAAGCTTACTGACCTCCTCTCCATATCTGTTAAAACCCTTAGTCATAGCATAAATACTAAGCCAAGAGTCCTGAGATATAGGGTTTTTCGCCGCTAACTCATTCCAATATTCAAGTGGTTGAAATTGCTTATAATGACCTAAGAATCCTAATAATATTTGGTGGTAATCAGTGTTTTTATCACGTACTTGAGAAATAAAGTCTAAGCTCAAGGGGATTTGGTTTGTCATGTTTTTTACCTCGTGTTTTCTATTTTGTGTTGTTAGTTATTCTGTTACAGACGTTACAAAATGCCATATTAGAGAGACTGGAGAAACTGCTAAAGAGACGCTCAAGCTAAGCGCTAAAAATAGGCACTGAACTAGGCACTGGTAGATAAACCAGTAATTACTGTTGTAGCATATTATATCAGATTAGTCAAGTTTCATTGACATTATTACACATAAAACTAAAAATTAGCTTATGAGCAACAAAGAAAATATTTCAAATACTAATCCAAATGTTAGGATAGAGGCAAGCTGGAAAGAAGCTTTAGAAGACGAATTTCAAAAAGACTACTTTAAGGCCTTGATAGAAAAAGTCAGATCTGAATACCTTACTGAAAGAGTTTTACCAGAACCAAAAAATATTTTTAGGGCTTTTGACCTTGTGCCTTTAGATAAAGTCAAAGTGGTTATTTTGGGACAGGATCCATATCACACTCCTGGAGTTGCAGATGGCCTAGCATTTAGCACATTAGCAGGTAACAAAGTTCCTCCATCTCTGCAAAATATATACAAAGAAATAATAGCCGAACAGAGTCATAATGAGAGTAAGGACTGTGTTGAATATCCCCATAAGTTCAATCCTGATCTAACTAGATGGGCTAACCAAGGAGTTCTACTTATTAATAATACCTTAACAGTAAGGGAAAGTCAGGCTAATTCTCATGCCAACTACGGCTGGGGTGATTTTACAGACAGAATTATCAACCTTATATCACAAAAAAGAAAAAATATTGTGTTTATACTTTGGGGTGGTTTCGCTCGCAAAAAAGTTAAGATTATAGACAACCCAAACAATCATTTGATTTTAGAATCTGCGCACCCTTCACCACTGAGCGCTCATAATGGGTTTTTTGGAAATAACCATTTTGTTAAGTGCAATGAATACTTAATCAGTAATAGTGTTTCTCCAGTTGATTGGTAAACAAAAAAGCCTTTGCTAGAGCTTTTACTAAAAGCTTTACAAAAAGCACAGCTTCAATTAAGCTAAAATCAGTAACCACAACTTTAACCACAATTCTTTGCTGTGCTTGATCACAGTGTTTCAGATACATGAATGCAACACAATTAGGCTACACTCAATCAGATGTTATCAATTTTTTTGAAGATTTAATTCCTAAATCACTTCAAGCGAAAACCGATTACTATCAAGGTCAAATCGCTTTAATTCGTCAAGACTTAATCAATAAGTTTGATGAATTAGATATTTTAAAAACCAAAAAAAGCCTGCCAGTGGGTGATTTTGAGACGTTAGCTACAGAAATTGAAATGCTCAAAAGCAGAATCAACAATCATCGCAGCTCCATTGCAAAAGCTGAAGAAAAAGCACATAACCACTTACAAAGCATCATAGAGCTTTGGGACACAGATCAACTAGTCAAGGCTGGGAATTTTACTGAGTATAAATATTTTGTAATACCATACGGAGCTAAAGTTAAGCTTAAAAACACTGGCAAACAAGACGCTATTGTAGTAACATATCTTGGTAAGCAGCTAAACCCTGTCTTTTTAGAAGAGAGAGATGTAATTACAGCTAATAAGACTGTTACTTACGATTTAGTTCAAAGTACTTACGGCAAAATTGCAGTTTAGTGATGAAGTTTAAGCGATAAAGAAAAACCGAAAAACCCTAGAAATTAAATTCTGGGGTTTGTTTTTAGCTTTGTTTTTTGTCTTATTTTAATAATATTAATGGTGTTTAAGGCTATTAATAACAAAGATAGGAAACAAAAAATAGCTTAAAGTAAAGATTAGAACTGTGATAAAAATTGTAATAAATAAAATTTTGTAAAATTTTTGCATATGCAATGTTGATGTTGTTTTAGTATTAATATGTGTTATTGTTTTTTTAAATTTTAAATTATGCGAAAATACTTACTGAGCAGCATTAAAGCAAAAGGAATAAAGTTAAACATCGCATGAAAAAAATACGCAAGCTCAAAGCCATAGTTATGTTTTAACCTGATGTGAGTAAAAAAATAACTAGTTGGCAGGTGTTGAATTAAAGTAAAAATTGGAAAAATTATTAGCCCGTGTTGAATACTATTAATTTCAAAATTGTTCACATGGATTATGGAAAAAGCTAGAATACTAACTAGAGCAAAGCATTTGCTTGTAGTTTTGCGCTTGTCTTCAAAACGATTAAAAGCAAAAAATAATATACTTATTAATAATAAGGAAATTTGGATAATAAAATTAATTGGAGATTTTTGACCTATTAGAAACAATGTAGATAAAATTTGGATAATAAACAATATACCTAGTATAAGCTGCTGATTATCGGAAAATTTTAAAGAAAGTCTATATACAACCTCTTCTAGGAATGGGCCTATTATAACAACTAATAATATGTTTTGAAAAATAGCTTCATAAGTGAGGTTAGGTGAGCTTTTGCTAGCGCGATCAATGTGAAAAACCTTAAGGAATATATACAATGTGAGCACGCTGTAAATGAACAATAACACTGTGATGAGAGTGTTATGCATGGCTGTATGCCACTGTTTTTTTTTGATATTCATATTACATGTAATACTATAGTAAAATGGAAAAGATCTTATCTTTTCCATTTTTAAAATTTATTATGTTAACCTATTAAGGTCTTGTTTTATCGGCGAATTTGAGCAACTTCATCTGCCAACCAATTTGGCATGCGAAGATACAAATTGTATACACCAGATTCAATACGACCAGAAAATGCCCAACCTGAAGCCCAACCTGTGCGGCGTTGAAACCAATTAAGCTGCATGGAGTTGAATAATTGTTCCATCGCTGTATTTTTTAAAACAATTTCAGCGCGATCACGATATTGATTGTTGATTGCTTTTACTTCACCAGCAGTTAATTTATTCATGTAGACTTGCTTGTTAAAAGGAGTCCAACCATAGCGAACTACTGTGCCCCAATTGTCAAAAATTAATTTGCCAATATCTTTTAGTTCACCTGCATCAGCTACTTGGCCAACTTCAATTTTAGGTAGAGAGCCTAGAATAGATTCAGTGTTTTTAACACTTAGATTAGAAGTCAGGGTCAAAATAAGAGCAACAAAAAAGAAATTAACGAGCTTGTTAGATTTGCGCATTTCAGTATTCCTACAAGAAAATAGTTGTGAATGTAAGTTTTTAAGTTGAATCCTAACCTTTATTATGTCTGGTTTATATTTATTGACTTTTTTGATTTGAAAAGAATTTAACTTACTTTACAAGTATTAGAAATAATTAATTTCCTGTCAAGTAATTTGCCTAAATCGATAAAATATGTGATGTTGTATTTAGATGTTATCAAGCTGTAAATCATGAAATTTATACACTATCAGCCTTTTGTTTTCAAACTCAAGAATTCATGAATGACCAAGAAGAAGACTTTATTATTCTAAATTTTACTGGCCACCAAGTCCAATCAGGATATTACCCCGCAAGTTATCAAGTGATTAACTTACCACTTAATCTAAATGTAAATACCATTGATTTAGACGTGTTAGTGTCAGAGTTTATGCGGCAAAAACTTTTAGCATTTAATGCTAATATTTCCAATTTCACACCCCTAGTAATACTACCACATTACCAGCCAATCCAAAGATTAGTCCTTCAAATAGTGTCCGAACTTTTCACCATCAACCACCCCATCACAACACAAATCAGTATTAATCACCAAGGCAAAAAAGGACCAATTTATTTTGTACCATTTGGCCTCAAAAAAAGAATCAGACCATTAAGAAGATTCATTTTAGAGCAAGGGCTTACAGTTAACTAATCAGATAAAAAAGCCAAGAAACCCTAGAAATTAAATTCTGGGGTTTGTTTTTTTATATATATGCCCCCTACTTCGTAATATGAACAGACATAATATTTGCCAACTCATGAACTCCAACTTTACCAAACTCTCTTCCATAACCAGATCTTTTTACGCCCCCAAAAGGCAACATTGGATCGCCTCTCACAATACCATTTACAGCAACGTTGCCAGTATCCAAGGATCTAATAAGCATCTCAATTGTTTTTTGGTCGTGTGTCCAGATGCTAGCGCCTAAACCAAGCTGTGAGTCATTAGCGTATGTTATAGCATCATTAAGGTCTTCAAAAGCAATTATCGGCAGTACAGGAGCAAATACCTCTTCAGACATCACCTCCACTTTAGTGTCTTGGACTATAAGAACAGCAGGTGTCATAAAACAACCATATTTAGCATCGTGAGTCCCACCATACACAAGATTAGCACCCTTGTCTACTGAGTTTTTAATCTGAACCAAAGCAGTATCCAGCCCGCCCATGTTAGCAAGCGGTCCAATAGTGGTTGAGCTATCAATAGGATCTCCAGGGGTAAGCGCTTTCAGTCTAGTTACTAAGCCACCGCTGAATTGATCGATAATAGAGCTATGCACAATAAACCTTTTCGCAGCATTACAAGATTGTCCCGCGTTCCTTAGTCTTGAAGCCATTACGCCATCAAGAACTTTCTCAATATCAGCATCTGGGAAGACTATCATCGGGTCAGATCCTCCCAATTCCATTAAGGTCTTTTTAAGACATTTACCAGCATATTGAGCTACCTGAGACCCTGCTTTCTCTGAGCCAATCAAACACACGACGTTAATACTTTCTTCTTCAATGATCCACTCACAATCTGAACCTTTAACAAAAATAACCTGCAAAACCCCCTCCGGAAGTCCAGCCTGCTTAACCAAATCATTAATGGCTTCTCCAATCATTGGAGTTTGAGAAGAGGTCTTAATTATATTAGTATTACCCACAAGCAAAGAAGGAATTATCGGCCTAAGCGCTAAATATAGTGGATAGTTATATGGTGCTATATGCAAGAGTGTGCCAGCTGGTGAATACTGAATTTTTTTAATCTCTTTTTCGTTATTCACAACAATTTCATCTTCAAGATATTTATGACCATTTTCAATGTAATAATCCAAAATTGCAGCGCACTTAGTAACTTCTTGTATTGTCTGCACAGTCGGGCAACCAATCTCTAAAGCGATAGTCTTAGAAAGCTCATCTTGATTTTTCAAAATTGCTTTTTTAAGCATTCCAAGATATTCTAATCTTTTCTCTAAATTCAGCTTACCCCAAGTCTGCTTTGCTAACTTAGACTTTAATATTACTGCTTTTACTTCTTCTTTGCTTTGGCATTGTACTACCTTATTTTCTTTATTATTATATGGGTTAAGCGAAACTTGGATTGACGTCATAATTATATGGTATCATAATTATCTTTCAGCTCAATTGTCAAACCAGAGCAAAGAACCAGAGCAAAAAAATACCTCTGATTGCTCAGAAGTATTAGAAGAAGTATTAAGTTAGAACTAAAAAATACAAGCGGTGTACCCTACCATAAAAGATAAAGGTCCAGTGTAAAAATCGGTATCAATAATATAACCTTTTGTTTTTTTACACAAAGCGATAACCTGCTTATCATTAGTGAGAACGGTATGAGACCAGCACTCAGTATAAAACGGTGGCTGACTCGCATATATCAAGCCTTTAACATTGGGCAGAGAAATAAGGTCTTTTAAACCATTGACATGCTCTAACCGTGTTGGATACATTCTTTCAATAGTTGATAAGCTGTTAAAGTCAACGCAACTTAAAACATTTTCATAGTTTGGATTGTCGTTCTTAGGCTGCAATATGATACCTGTTGGACGAGGAGCATATTTTTCATTACTAATACGAGCAACTAATTCTACGTAATTCAGCATATTTTTATCCTGTACTAATCTGTACAACAATTTGTACTTTACGAATGTTTATTATTAATATCACAAAAAATCATTAATGTCAAATAATATCAAATAATTTGACCCGAACAACCATCTACTCAAGATATAAAAACATTCCCCCAGCTATAAAAAACTGAGGAATTAGGTCTGATTAGTTTGAAAATCAATATTGGTTGTTAGTAATTGCAAAAACTATCTTGGGTATCTTGCATTAGGATAGTGGTGCATTCCATAAGTTGGCTTTGGTGTTCCTGCAGAGCGTGGATAGCCTGGATTGCTAGAATTGGAAGTATTGGTACCTGAACCATTAGGATTGGCGCTTGCGCCTGATGTTGTTGAAGGGACTCCGTTTGTTTGTGCTTTCGTTGGGGTTGAATTTGTTGTAGAACCTGTGTTTGGCTTAGATGCTGGTTTGAATGTTTTAGCTTTTGGATTAGCAACAGCTGTGCTGTTGCCATTACCTGAATAAACTGGTTTAGTTGCAGCAGAAGATTGAACAGTGGTGAATCCAGAAAAAACTAAGATAGCAGCAGTCAAGAAAGTAACGATTGGAGTTTTCATGCTTTTTAAAATTAAGAAGTGAGTTAACTGAAATACTTGTAACTTGGTCTTAATATTATAATAACATAGTTTTTGTGTATTGTCAAGTGAAATGATATAACTGACTTTTAACAATATATATTTTTAGCCCATTAGCATTGATTGAATCATATCAAGTGTTATGCAGTGTGATTTTATTTGACAATACTAAAAAATAGGGCATTGCTTAACTAGAATAGATACTATTAAACTTGTCAATAACCAGATTAAGAGATGCTTTCAGCATCTCTTTTGATTTTGAATAACATTTTGTTCTTCGGTTAAGTCTCTTTAGGAATAGTCTGTAATTTGAGTTAAAACCTTCAATATTTTCTGTGTATTGTTTACCTATTAAATGCTTATCTTTTGGGATAAATTGTTGATAAGCAGCCCAGTCATCACTTGCAAATTTTATTACGTTAATCTTTTTGATTCTTTCCCAAAGTCTAAGACCTGTTTTGTAACCTCTTGAACCTAATTCAAAATCTATAACTCTTTTTCTTTCTCTATCATGAGCGATCCAAATCCAACATTTCTTCTTTTTAGTTCCAATATAGCTCCACATTTCATCTAATTCTACAAATGCTACGCATTTGTCATCATAATAGTTATTTTTTTTCCAACTGGACTTTATCCTTAGATCCATATTTTCTTACCCAGTTAATTACAGTAGCGATGTTAATCTTGAACATTCTAGATATTGATCGTAGGCTAGATCCTTCTAGGTACCATTCAATTACTTTATCCCTCAGTTCCTGAGGATATCCACGGCATGCCGTGGATGTAAAGTTGTACCCACAACCTTTGCATTTGTATCTTTGTAGTCCTTTATTAAGTCCATTTTTAACTTTAATTTTGCAGTCACATTTTGTACAAAATATATCCTCATGATTGTTCATGAGGATAATATTATTGATCTATTTTATTTAAGCAATGCCAAAAATAGTTATATATTTATAATTGTTGTATACAAAACACAATAAATGGAATCTCAAGAACGCAATGATCAACAAGAATCTTACAAAGAATATCTTTATAATTTTGTTCAAGAGCAAAAAAGCGATCTACAATCAATTTATAACAAGTATAAGCGTGCATTAGAACTAAAAGAGAGCCAAGCTAACCATGTTTTATCTCTTGCCAAACTGTACACTACTACCAATTTTTTGATTGAGTTGTTTGTTGGTAATTTTTTGCGTGCTTTTTTAAGCTTTGTTGCTTTTTACTTGATCTTGAATCAATTCAGCAACGTAATTGAACACGCTCTGACGTTTATTCATTTTCGTGAAGTTTTTCCAAATTTTGACATTCGTTTCTTGACTGTATTCATTTCACTTGCAACAATCACTGGCGCTAGTGTTACTACATCGAGAAATCAAAATATGTTACAACTTGAAGCACGCTTAGCTGAAAAAGTTACTGCAGATACCATCAAAAAAATTGGTGATATGCAAGACGACGTCTATGATTTAAAAAAAATGCTCTTTAAGCAACAAGAAGAGATAATTACGCTAAAGTATGATGTATCTACCTTAAAAAGTGATGTATCTACCTTAAAAAGTGATGTATCTGAAATTTTAAGCATTCTTAAATCAAAAGATTTGTAGATCACTAATCACTATAATTTAAATTTTTAACCCAAGTTAGCACTTGGGTTGTTTTTTTCAACTAAACTAATCTATATTCAAAACTATATATTCTGCAAAACATAAATAACAACTCCGCAGATTTCAAAATCCATACCATCGTCAACTTCAATATCGTCATAATTCTCATTTTCGCAAGTGAGTTTGATTCTGTCTAATTCATCTACAACGAGCCTTCTAATTGAGTATATCCCATTAATAAAAGCCAGAATTAAATCATTATTAATTGGTTCAATAGAGTTATCAACTAGGGCGAGATCTTTGGGATTAATACCAACCCCAATAAGCGAATCTTCACCTATTTCTAAGAAAAAACAAGAATTTGGGCTTACAGCATCTAAATCTGCATCTTTAATAAAGGTCTGAGCGATCTGCTTCTTAGGATTAAATTGGTAAGACTTAGTTATATTATTAAGTTTTATTTTTATTTTTGTTATGTACATACACATCATTATAATACACAATTTCAACTTGTTCAATTATTAAGTAGTAAATAAGCAGTAAAATAGAACACAGAGTGTAAAAAATTACCAATCTGTTAACAGACTGGTATAGGTGTTTTGCTTATATAAGTCTATATAGCTAGATATTTGTTGCTATTTGTATAAAAATCTGAACCAACCTTTCCAGCTTGTAGACACTAACAGAAAAACGTCAGCAACTATAATCCATGATAAAATATGATTGACGCTGCGTATTGTTGTCGTAGATTGGAGAAAGACTGCAACAAATAGTATCAACAAAAGAATTATCGGATTCGTGATAAACTTGATAGTATTGATAGAATTCTTGTGCATTCTGGACCATCGCAATTTGCCAAACCAATTCCATACATTATTAAGTAGATTGAATATGAATTTGACAATGTTAAACAGAATTCGGAACACAAAGCTGAAGCACGTAGACAAAGCTGAAAAAATACTTTTGAGCATGTTTCTAGGTATACGAATTGGTTGTAAGAATTGAGCATAGAGTAATGCAAGAATAAGGCAGCCAAGCTCTTTTTTTATAATAGCATTAATTATGAGTGTTGTCAATATATATTTGACAATAAACTGACTTTATGCAATTATCTAAATCTGAAGTGTGTACACAAACGCACAACAACGTACAAACGTATAACAAAGAGTTAAATTAATATGTCTAAGATTTATGTTGATCCTAACACTGGTGTAATTCAAAAAGAAAGCATGGGGGTTTTTGGTAGTTCACTGGTTGACTTGCAAGATGGTCGCTCTATCCGTATTGAGCCTCAAACGGGTGTTATTCAAAAAGAAAGCTCAGGGTTTTTTGGTGGCTCTTGGGTTGATATAAATGATAAAAAATCAATCAGAATTAACTTGGACACTAACAAACTTCAGATTGAAGGATCTGGAATATTTGGCTCTTCTTGGGCTGATATTGACGACTCTGAGATCCAGATTAATTCAAGACATCGTTTTCTTGAGCAAAAAACTGGAATGTTCGGTGCGTGGTGCATTATTGACGAAGAAGCGTTTGAGTCTATGATGACTGACTGGATTAATCTCTAAGCAAAAGAATTAAATGCCTAATTGAATATCTGGCTTATTACCTGAATCACTACTGAAAATGTAGTGATTTTATTATATCTTAACTAGGACAGGCTTATTGTAGAGAAGACTAAGAGTGTGATTAGGGTTGTGTTTTGCTTGACTTTTACTATTAATATGACAAATATATTACTATGAATAGTTTTGATAGCCAAGGTTTTTTAGGACTGGCGAAAACAATATTAAATAGTGCGTTGGCCAGTGTATTAGCGAGTTATAACAAAGCTAATGATTGGGTTAAGGATAATATTTTTGATTTTGATTTTTTGTTAGGCTTTAGAGCTATTGCATGTTTTGCAGTTATTTTTTTGCACTTATACTACGGTATGTTTAGAGCTCCAGATGCCTTAATTATCAAAAACTCATATATTTTATTTCCATTTTTTGCTGATGGCTCTATGGCAGTTCTTCTTTTTTTCACCCTTTCTGGATATTTAATGTTTAAGATTTTTGATTTAGGAAGCTATCAATTCAATTGGCAAGGTTTGTTAAAATACTATACTGGTCGTATCAAAAGGATAGTGCCTTTGTATTTATTCGTTTTGTTGATCGGCACTTTGATGATTGACACTTCACTTTTAGAGCCAAAGCAATGGACCAAATTGTTTGAGATGATGACTTTTAGGCAGTACTTGCATGAGAAAAAAGACATTGTCTATGAAAGTCATGGCTGGTTTAGTATTGCCTGGTCTTTGGTTATTGAAATGCAGTATTATCTAATAGCTCCTTTTATTGCATTTGTACTATACTATATGCGTAATATATGGTTTAACCTGGCTGCCTTTGGTATTGTTAATTATTTTATTTATACAAGGTACTGGGAGGAATTATATCTTAGTAACCCTAACTTCAATATGCCTAGATTCTTGACTCCCTATATTTGCTTTTTTGTTTCTGGAGCGATTCTAGTTAACTTACTGAAGAATCAATTTATCAACAAGCTATTGTCGAAGCTCTATTTGTTTTTGCCAATCATTGTCGTTGTAATTTTCTACCTACCGATTTATACAAGGCTAAACTTTGATATTCCATGGGTAATAGAGTATGCTAAAGACAAAGAGTTTAGCAAAACATTTACTATACATATGCTAGCTTTGGGAGCTATAGCAATTTTTGAAAGTCGTAATTATTATCGTAAACCATCTAGGCTAAACCCTAACAATCTTACGGAGTCATTTAAGAGCTGGAAGACAGTTTTGGAGTTTTTTGGGCATTTGAGTTATGGAATATACTTATGGCATTTGCTTATCATTTATAGGGTAAATAACGTTTTTAAAGCTGAAGATCGTCAATATTTTGGCATCTCAGATGTTAACTATACCCTCATTGCAAGTGCCGTTATAATTATCATAGCAACCGTCTTTGCTTTGTTCACCTACATCAATGTGGAGTTATTCTGGTTACAGAAAAAAACTAAAACAAAGGCAAACAAAACCTAATCTTTGGCATTTGCTTTGACTTTTGTAAAAAAAACATGTTTAATCTAGATATATCCAAAAACACCTCAAAAGACTTAGGCAAAATTCAGGCTAAAATCATGAGTAAAACCGAACTTCTATATCATCAAAAGTATCCACTACCTACTGTAAAAATCAAATACAATCCAGAAGACAAAAACCCATATATTCACGTCAATTCACACGGCTTGAAAAGAAAATATGAAAGCTCTTACTACAAAGTGATTCATGAAATTGATAATAATGATGGAGTTACAGAAGTAGAAACAAAAAATGCCTATGGCAAAAATTTCAAATTTGATAACAATTATATTGATTTAAATTCATTCTTAAATTACTTGGAAGCAATTTTTGTAGAAAATGGTTTTTGTGTAGATATAACGGCCGAGGCAGCAGATCATTAGTCCACACAACAAAAAGCACAATAGTCCAAATAGCTAAAAAACAGCTAAATAATGACAATAAATTATTATTAGATTATACTATTGTTGTTCTACAAAATAGAACATATGCGATGTGCATATTAATGAAGAATTGAATAAGGATTCGTTCTCAATTTATTATGCCATTTGTGTGGCGACACACTAAAAACCAAGGCTAAAACTGCTACCATAGGAACTAACTTGGATTAAATTCTAAGTTTTATATAAGCCCAAAGACCCGATTAAAGGAATTTTCGGTCTTTATTTTTTGGCTATTTTTTTGGCTATTTTTTTGAAAATTTTTGTGAAAATATTTACTCACCGGCGCTGTCCTGCTACAATTCCTGTTTTAACCTACTAGAAAACCCACCTAAAAGCTGTAAGTTGGACAGTTGTAGCGAGACAGTACTGGTGCAGATCTAGATTTAAAAACCTAATAAAAAATCTCTATGCACAAGTCATAAAGATTAGTAGGGGTTTTAATTAGGGCTTTAGAATACTATTATTCTAGTGTTGAATAGGATTGAGTCAACACCAATAGCAAATGTGGATGATTAACTAGATAGCTATAAGCCTCTAAAAAAACATTAATCTGATTACTACTAACGTCTAACAAATGCAAGCTATAGCTTTTAACAAATGATAATGCAGACAGAGAATTGTACAGACTGGCTGGCTTGTTGAGCTTAAAACCCTCAGCTTTTATAGTGGTAACAATTTCATCAATTGGCGGCATTTGCGGAGTTGCAAAGATATTAATGCGATACATTTTTGTGTACAAAAGATGCAATATTGAAGCGATTAAAATTTCATCATCAATATTAGGCTCTAACTGTAAACTCTTTGTCGTATTACAAAAAACCAAAATAGAAGAAGGAATATGACTGCTACTAGCAATAAATTTTGATGATTCAGGTGATTCCATTTTTGTACTTTTAGTTTGCTCCTGTATAGTTTTTTGTGGCTTTTTTGTGGCTCAAGTGTATAAAATATGCTAATCAAGCGAAAGACTACGATATTTGCTAGCTTATCAATAAGTTAAATTAGTGTGCAAATTATTGTATAAATTAGCCTATATATATTATTAGCACTTAAATTGATTTTAGGCAATTGACTATTGTCTGTTTTTAAGCTATAGTCAGAAATAGATACTTTACAGCAAAAAAATTTGCTACTCAAAATCAATGAGCAATCTTAGTAAAAGTCTTGATAATAACACTAGCAACAGCTCTAGTAAAAAACAAAAAAAGCTAGTACCCTACAGAAAGTACAAAATACAAGATTTGATTAAAACCTGGAGTAAAGACTTCCAACACAGCAAGAAAAATCAGTATTTGATATTACCTAAAGCTCTACACAATGAGCTGCTAAGCATGCTACTGAACGACAATGTTACAGAGTCCCAGAACAGTATCTGTTTTAACTTTATGACAAATGCCTGGCTTAAAGCGAGTCGCAAAACAACCCAAAAACTTAAAGTTATCCGATTGATAAATAACAATCTGAACTGTATAATTTGGTTTGTACTGGGAATCTTATCCATACTATTCATATGTCAGTTTAATCATGTGTACGCGACACCCATACCCAATAGTAAGCTTTTATTCACTTTAATTGCTTGGTTTTTGTTCTACTACACAACCAGTGTTGTATTTGCTGTGCTCTTGCTATTTTATCTTGAACGGTGGCGTCGTAAAACACCAGTTAAACACCCTCACATTCTTCATTTATCATTGATTTATGAAAATAGCATGAAAACTAACAAAATCTTATTATCATTCAGAGACAACGAATCCTTTTACGGCAAGCGATACAACACAAACTTTACTTGCATAATTAATGGTAACGGCTCCTTTGTATTCATAGACCAAAACATCACACAAAACGATGTGGCATTTGCACTAAGTACTATTTACCAAGCAAAAACCATTTATTTTGTCTAGCACATATTTGTATAAATCAGACTTTCAATCCTAGCTTCATGTAAGCTGGGAATTATTTTTAGCTTGACAAGAGTTATAATACCTGATATTATATATTAGGACAATACGACAAACCAAAATGCAAACTTCAACAGTTCAAGAAAAAATTCAAGCAGTTGTTAACTTTTACACTCCACGACTTGCTCTTAAAAAAACTGATAAATACGAAGCTTTAGTTGACAAAATTAATGACAAAAAACAAAAAATTCTGGACAAACAAGCTCGTATTCGAGAGTTAGAATGTGATATAAGCACAGCAAATTATTATATTTTACGCTGTCAAGCTGAGATTGCACAATTGCCATTTAACAAGCTGCATAAAGCAGAGTCAAAGCAAGACAAAATCCAAACTCACCGAGAACGTATTGCAAGCAAGCAAGAGCGGATAAGTGAAATCAACACCCAAACACTTCCAAAGCTAAACAATGATATTAAAAGCATTAATGAAGAGATAGCTAATTTAGATGAGCTCTTTGCTGCCAAGCTTCAAAACTACATTGATAACGCTAATACAATGCAAGCGGCATTAATCAATGACATCTGGTACCAAATCCCTTATGGGACTTCGGTATCTATCATTGGTTTGCAAAACTTTTTTTACTATCTTGGTGAAGAAATTCAAGCTAATCCTAGCACTAAAGAAGCATGCGATCCATTGTACTTGTCTCATGTAATCAATTCTTCATCATTTAGCATGACAAACGTTAATATTAATGGAGCAACATTCATTGGCAATATGACTATCACACGCTAATTAAAAAAATAATCAAAATTTCAATCCCAGCTTCGTGTAAGCTGGGAATTATTTGTAGAATTTATAGTCAAAACTACATACAATCAAAAAAAATCCGAGTTGTTAACTCGGAATTCCCTTATTTCTAAGGATTAGTTTGTGTTTGTTGACTTCTTAAAATTATAAGAATATCTTTTACATCAGTTTGAACATTAGACACGTCAGCCTGAACGTTTGCTACACCTGTTTCTAGGTTTGCTACACCTGTTTCTAGGTTTGCTACACCTGTTTCTAGGATAATAATACGATCCTCAAGCTTAGTCATGCGACCATCTAGAGAGATCATATTACCTTCAAGTGTGGTCATGCGACCATCTAAGGCGATAACTTTAACATCAACGGCGTGTATTGCATTGTCCAAATATGTCTTCACAGCTTCAGTAAGCATCTTCATTCCCTCTATTTTTTCCTTGTACATATTACCAAAGTATGCGACCAGACCTAAAAATAAACTTAGGATGTAAACATACGCTGGTGGCTTCATAACTGTATCGCGAAATTGAACATGGTTCAAAAAGAGATAAGTAATAGCCCCTAATAAAAACAAATACTGTAGTTTTGTTTTTTTTGCAATTTTGTTGATTAGTTTGCGGTTTTTAAAATACTGCAGAACTGAAAAAAGAAATATTGCAACAATAACTACAATCTGAAAAATAGCTTGAACCAATGGATAATCGATATTCATTGTTGGTGCTCTTCATGAAGTTTGCTTTATAGTAATAACACACATTTTTTGTTATGTCAAATTAATTCGTATTTGCAAGCCTACTCAGTAATTGCCAAAGCTGTTTGTAAACGAGAATAGTATTCGTTTGCTAATACCTCCGAAGCAAGATTGCGGACTTTGGTACTTTTACAATTAGTGCTCAACTGAGTGATATACACGTAGCAAAAATCAGAGTGGTTACTGAGTGTAGCCCAACCAATATTACTAATAGATTCAAAGCGATTTTTAGCGATTTGCACTAGCTCACTTCGCTCAAGTTTTTTCAAGTTAATAATTTCTTCAAGCATAAACAAAGCAAATTTTTCGCACTCAACCAGTTTTAAAACCTGCAATTGAAATTGTGAGCTAGTTTTGTACGCTTGATTCTCTATTAGAGACCAGGCATTCAAGACAATTGGGTAGTGTTTGCAATTATAAACGATCAACAGGTGTTTATCGTCATAGTTATAGCTTTTAACCTGCTTTAGGTATTTTTTCCAGAGATAGTTACCTTGTTTTAGGCTAGTTTTTTTAGCAGTAAGTAAGTACAACAAAGCATCTAAATAATCTTGAGTTGGGCGATCTTTCTGGAGTAAAATTTTTAACGCTTGTTTAACAACACCAAAATTAGCGTCACAATCATCAGTAGAATCATCAGTAGAATCATGAGCATTTTGCTTTTTGAGCAGATGGGTAACTGAAGTAGAAGATATTCCTGGAATATTTAAGTACATTAACTTAGCTTCATGGCTGATTTCTTCAATACTACAATGAGTCAAAATGTCGTTTAGTAAAATATCTTGATTTTTGAACACAGTATCTTTAGTTAAACTCCATATTTCTTTAGCGATTGCTTCTGGAGAGTTTTTTATAGCTGAAAGTGAGTAAGAACTATCAACTAAATTGATATACTCTTCATTGTATTTTTTGATTATATCTTTAATAATTTGCCAAGCTTCAATTTTGATTTTATCAGAGCATTGGCAATCCTTGTTTATTACTAAACCAAAAAAATACTCAATATTTTTATACTTAACTGCTTTTTTTGCTTTTTTAATTTTTTGCCATACTAAATTATGAATTGTTGCCTGAATTGCTTCACTATGATTGCTTTGTAAGACAAGGAACAATGGTTTTAAGTTTTCAGACAGGTTAGATAATAGCATTTTACAAGCTGTGATCCGGATTTTGTTAGACAAAGCTTTGGTTGCTAAAGAGACTAATTCGTCTTGGTTTAGCTCAAATTGATCTGAATCATTTGCAAGAGCAGCAACAATTGCCTCAAAAGCAAAATCTGCTGTCTGAGCATTTTGAACAGCATTTTGAGCCGCGCTTTTTACTAATGGAGCAGAAGTACAAAAATTTATAAGATGATTTATTTTGCGACTGAATTTGATATCATACTCAATGTATTTTTTTAAAGCAGTGATTGTCAAGGAAGGAAAAGGAGACGCCCGTACAACGTTAACAATATAATCTAAAGGTAAGTGTGCTGTCTGAGTGATTTGCAAATTAAAGATATGATGCGCACAGAACTCATCAGCTACTTCATAAGATTGCAAACGAACTGGCCATTCTGTTTTTTGTAACATATTGTATGCTTCAATTGCTACAGTGGATAAAACGCATTTTTTAGCAATATGCCAAAGATTATCGCCAACTGGACGGGTGCGTAGAATATTCCAAGACTCAGCAATTACTTGGTGATTGCCGTTTTTATTGATAACTAGTTGAAGAAGATCAAGAGTGCTGAATGTCTCTAGCTGAAGGCTTTTATAGTCAATCATAATTGTGCTAGTCATTTTATAAAAATAATCACTGAAACTAAGTGGGCATGAATAGATATGAATAAATAATATACAGAATTTTACTTCTATACCTATTATTTGCATTAAAACATATAACTAGCTAAAAGTCAAAAAGATTGCTAAACTATAGCTATGAGCGAGTCTAAAGTTTCTAATCACACTGAAAATGGTGTCAGGCTGTCAAATTTTATATTTTATGGTCTTATTGTGTTGCCGATATTCAATATTGCTATTTATTTTGATCCACATAAATCATTTGATTTTGACTTATTGATGAATGTTTTTGTATTTTTTGTAACATTAGTACTAGCCTGTATCACTATTTTTAATACCCTACGTTTTTATAATTTTTACAAGAACCACGAAAACTCACAAGCTTTATACACTAACTTTGATATTATACTATGCTATATACTGCCTTTTATTGATATTTTTAGAATACCAACTATGTTTACTGAAGTTATGAACAAAGGTTTTGATGGCAAACTGAATATTGAAAGCAAAGAAATTAAAAGGATAATCATGATCACCTATGTTATGTTTCTGGCATTCTATCTTGCAATACTTTTTAAGCAAGAGCAGATAAAATTAGTTGTTGTTGTGTTGAGCACCCTTTATGGCTTTTATTCGGGGTTTTATTTTGCTACACAAATCAGAAAAATCTACCTTGAGCAAAATATCAAAGCACTAGAAATTGAGCAACAAACCTAATGGTTTCGCTACGCCTAGCTTTACATAATTTACTAAACTTATCACCCTACACAAACAAAAGGGTGTTTTTTTGACAAAAAATACTTAACATAGCATTGTTATAATCCGTAGTGCCAAACCAAAATTTAAAACTCACAGGATACAAAAACATGGCTGTAGTCTATTATATTCGTATTAACTCTGATATTCCAGATGAATTCTATAAAAAACAAGAGCATAAAAAAAATAAACTGCAAGTAGCTAAGAAGAAATATGAAGATTTTATTGATTTTATCAATCTCAATCAAAATGATAACTTTGATCCGCTTCAATTATCTCAAAATTTTTACTCTAGCCTAGACGTAAGATTTGCTGGCGACGAGAGTGATTTTGATCTTCATCTTTTTACTCGCTATAACAACAGTATTGTTATTCAAAACAGCGAGGATTTAGTGCCAGTAAAGTCTAGCCTTCTTAGCAAAGAATGTAATGATTTAATTTTACACAAAATCAAAAATATCTTACTAGATTTTGATATTCATTCTTATGGAATTGTACTAAGTTGGTACATTTACGATCACCTAAAAAACAAGTATTTGACTTTTGATGATTTAATTAATCATTTCAAACAGTTAACATAGCGTACCGTAGATTTTATACCACACAAATAACCGCACAAATAACAAACCGGCTCATACAGCCTACCCCGATTACACAAGTTGGGGTATTTTTCTTGAACCATTTATTTTCATAGGTACAAAGCTAATATTTCTGGTCATCAATTCTAGTTTTAGTGTTGTCATAAACCCCTTAATAACTGCTCTTTATTTATTTGTAAATGTTGAAAAGATATTAGACAGGCTTCAATAAAATATTGACATTTTTTAGAAAGTCTATTTATATATACTTACTGTATAACAAAACCAAACATACTTATACAAGATACAAGATACAAGTAGTTATACAAGTGAGCAAATAAGTATTTTATCAAAATGAGGCTAAACAATGAAAAATTACAGCAACCAAGATTCAAGCCAAGATCCAAATGAAAAACCTAAAGATATTCATCAGCTATCTCAGGCTGAATTAATTAACCTTCTGTCCAGAATGACAGCTGGCGAGATGAGAGCTGTGCTTCCGATTTTTTATAACTACCATAATGCCAGGAAAAAAGTCTGGATAGCCATAAAAACATCAAAAACTGTTACAGATTCCACACTAGAGTTTGAAGCCAATACTGCAATAATGGCTTTGCAATCTCAAGAGTGGTCTAAAACTGAAATAGAGAATAAAATCCTAGACATATTTGGCCGTATTAAAGAACAGGATGAAATGATTCTCTATGAAATCTCACAAGAATTCCAGCCGTTTATCTCAAATAATTTCTCAAATAATTTTTAGCAATCAACAAAAAACCCAGTATTTTATATCAAAATACTGGTTTATTATTTTTACTCAATTTATCTAAAGCAAAATCATAAAGTACAATCAAAAGTGCCACGACTTCCATAAAATACATAAAAAAAATTGACAAAACACAAAAAACTAAGTTATATACTATATAAGTTACCACGAAACTAATATTAAACTAATATAGATTCTTAGGCAGTAAAAACATGAGCATTGATACAAATCCAAATTTCGCTAGTCCTGTTGGTGTATTACGAGAGCCATATCAGACATATGTAAACTCCCTCAACCTAAAAGAAAAAATAAAATACTTAGAGTATTTAGAATCAAATTTTACTATAGAAATTGGAGATAAGTATTTTCAGACTTTTCAAGAATTTGATTCAGTTCTATTAGCTGTTAATCCCGCAGAAGTAAGTACCAGAATTCTGTTTATTTATAGCGAATTAAATAACAAACTCAGTTAAAAACCTACCTACCCAAAATATTAAATTTTGGGTAGTTGTTTTTTGGGTAGTTGCTTGTTTAGCCTATTTTTTACTTATAAAAATTAATTATTCTGTTGAATACATTTGGTATAAATTGAAACGGGTTAGTAGGCCTCAGGGATCTAACAAAATATGACATACGCCTAAAAGCAATAAACAAGATTGGCGTAGTTATTAGCGAGACAAAACCTGAAGCAAGTAATCCAAAAATAATTACTAATGAAATAGGCCTATATGTCTCAGATAACCAGGCAAGTGGAGCAAGAGAAGCTATTGCAGTTAGTTTGGTTAAAACCACAGGTCTAAGCCTCAAACCCGAAGCGGTAGCGACTGCTTCTTTGTCATTCATTCCATCATTGTCAATCAGATGATTAGCAGCGTCTATTAAGAATATTGCTACATTTTCTACTATTCCTACAAGAATAATCAGTCCAATAATCTCTAAGAACCCGAACTGCCCTGATCCTAAATGCTTAAGAGCAGGAAATACACCTACGAAAGTTAATGGCACTGTGTATAAGATTGCCAAAGGCAAAGACAGCGACTTAAAAAACACTGCCAACACAAAATATGAAGCTATAATAGCGAACAATAATGCTAAAATTAGTTCTCCGAAAGATTTTGCAAAGCTTGCAGCTCCTCCCTCAGAAAAAGATTTGATTGAACCTGGCGCCAAACCTAATAGCTTTGTCCTGCTATCATCTTTCTCTTTGTAATAATCAACGATTGCATTAGTAACCTTGGCCGCATATGCTTGATCGTTTTTACCTTCTTCTAACCCTGCCCTGACAGTACCTAAAGTATCGCCTTTTATCCTTGCAATCGATGCTGGTGGAGATTTTTTGACTATTGTGGCAACGTCTTTTAAAGGCACAGATTGCCCAGATAACGAGAACAGATTGAGATTACTAACTGCATCTACTGAAGCAGGATCTTCTGATTTATTTTCCAAAATCACAGGCACATCACGACCATCAATAGTAACATTATTTTGCTTATTCCCATCGTCAATAGCAAAAGCATTCTTGATGCCTGCAGTAGTGTATATTAGCGATGGCGCTGTAGATGAAGGCAAAATTAGATTTTTTTCAATCAATTTAGCCCTATCAAACTCTATGTAGTCTACTGTATTTTCTTTGCCAGTATAACCATCGTCTATACGAACAATATTTATTTTTTGACCAGTACATTTTTCAACAATTGATACCTCTTTTTTATCGTTTTCACATAGATTATTAAACACCTTACCCACAGCAATAGCCCCATCTTTTAGTTTATCAGGGTTCTCTTCAATGACAGATAGCTGAACTTGATATGCAGTGCCAGCAGGACCATTTGAGAGGGTTTTAACATTAACATCAAACACCTTACTCAAAAATAACTTCCTAAGCCTATCATTAATTTGCCTAGACAAATCTGTAGAGTTGCCTTTCCTTTCATTAGCAGGGTTAAGCTCTATTCTTAGCAAAGACAAATAAGGACTAACAGCCTTCACATCTGGGTAATCTAGTATCTCAGTAATTATTTCTTTATTAATTAGATTACGGTCAATGTCAGCAGTTCCATTCTTGTGAACTATATTCAATAGTAAGCTTTGAGGGTTAGAAGCTTCTGAAAACTGCACATTCTTGATATATCCATTACCCAAATAAACAGCAGAAACTGTCAAAGCAACTCCAAAAGTCATTATAATAATTGCCAATCTCAAAAACCAATGCGAACTCAAAATCTTAGTGTTCAATCCAACCAGCCACTTTGCAACTGACCACATGTTTTCTATTTCATTTTTATGAAGCTCTTTTTCTACTAAATCAGGATCTGCATCTTCAGCAATATTTGCCTTAGCATTTTTAGATTTTTTGAGGAATTTACCCGAGACCCAAGACAGAAATACCAATGGTACGATATAGGAACCAATCGTTGCAGGCACAATAGTTAGTGGTATATATACGAAAATCTGACCCAGAACTCCACTAATCAAGCCGAATGGCGCAAATACAATGATATTAGTCAAAGTAGCCATAAACAGCCCACCACCAACATCAGTAATAGCTGCTAGAGCTGCATTTTTACCCTTTAGTCCAGCGTCAATTTTCCTTTGTATACTTTCTAAAATAACCAATGCTGGGTCAACCACAAGCCCAATAACCAGTACAAAAGAAAACAATACCAAGGTGTTTAATGACTGCCCCGTGAAGTACAGATAGATATTAGTAAACATTAGAGACAATGGAATAGAAACAGCTGCTATTATAGCCGCCCTCCAACTCACCAATGCCACCATAACCAAAAACACTAACTGAATACCCCCTAATAACCAACCAACCTTTGCCAATTGTTTATCACTTATCTTAAGCGGTCCACCAACCAAACCTGACAGCACTTCGTCCACTTGGTCTTTATTTTCATTAGCAACCGAATATGAATTGATCAAGGTTGATTTTCCGTCTTGCTCTTTGTTCCATGCAGTTGAAGATAGCTTTTCAATCTCTTTTTGTATATCTGCAATATACTTACCTGTATCAGTATTGTTATTAACATTGACAGTGAAGCCTAAAGCCTTATCAATATAATTTTTATCAGGGTTTTTATCATCATTTTTCTCTCCTATTATCAAGTGAGCATCTTTTTTGAAACTATAATCGGTGATAATTTCAGCAATATCTCTAAGTTTTACTAACCCAGATCTATCCTTGATATCAAGGTTTTTAAGATTTTCCAAATCATTACCTCCAGCAAACCTAGTGACAAAGGAAGTTTTTTGATTTTCAATGTTAAGATTAGATACAACAGGAAACGACTCACCTAATGACTTAATAGCTTGCTGGACATTAGACAATTCAATACCTCTAAATAACAGATCCGCTCTATCTAACTTTACGATAACCTTTTCTTCTAGCTCATTATCTGATTTTATTTCTTTAGTAGCTGTATTTTTCTCAAAAATATGCTTTACCTCCTGATACGATTTAAACAGCTTTGACCCATCTAGTGATCCACTTGTTCCAATATTTTTGCTATTTTTAGCATCTTTATCATACATTGAAAAGATAAAATCTACTCCTCCGACAGCGGGGCTTGAGATAGTTCTGGTGGTATTAGTAGGTAATTTTACTGAAGATAATCCGCTCTCAATTTTGGTCTGAATAGTATCAGTTTTGAAACCTGGCTTAAGAGTAGCCGATACTATAGAGACTGAATTGGTAGAAGTTGAAGCGTAAGTATCAATACCATCTAACGACTTTATCACCCCCTCAATAGGCTTAGTAACATCTTTTAAGACGGTATCTGAAGAAGCACCAGGATAAACAGTGTTTACAAGTATAATACCGACGTCTGGGGACGGAAAACCTGTAGTTTTAAGTGATAGTGTAGAAGCAACTCCAAGTATTAGAAGTACGACTAAAGATAAAAAAGTAATTCTAGAGTTTTCTAAAAAAAACTTAGCAACTTTGTAATTAAGGTCATGTTGTTTTTGCATATTGATATGCTTGAATAATGCGCTGGATTGTGAGTTATGTCAAAAGGGGTCATGCTCAAGATCAAGAACACTAAAATTGAATTTGTGGTTAGCTTGATATTAATTGCTCTGGTTGCATGCGCGCTTGTTCAAGGGATAGATTTGATTTTTTAGCCACTCACGACTTCCGCAAAATAATCAAAATACAGCAATCAATCACGAATAAAGTCAATCGCAATAAAGCGAATTGTTACTTTTTCGTTGTTTGATGGTAGGGTTTTGTGATTTTGCGGAAGTCGTGAACTTCTTAACAGCCAAAAAAAACCACCTATTGAGGATAGGTGGATATTAGGCATAGCATGTATCAATTTTTAGCTCGCATTTGGACAGGACTTCATTGATTTGATAAGGCCTTAGATGACAGAGGAATATCTTACGGGCTAGGTGCATTAAGACGTGCTCTGGTGCATGTATCTCAAAATACTGGACTGGTTGCAGTTGTCTATAGAGATCAATAATCTGTTGAATATTAAGATCCTCTAGTTCAATAGCTGCACCATTATGCATAGCGTAAATCATAAAATATTTTTTTGACTTAAGTTTTATATTGCACTCAAATATTGCACTTGATTAATTAACAAATATAAAATAAATGTCAAAAAATAATCAAAAAAAACAACTCTTTTTTTAGAGTTGCTTTGTTTAAGAGTATTTGAAGACTAGCGTATTACAAGTGTATTACATTAACTAAGAAGATTGGGTTAGCAAGGTAAAAGTGGTAGGCAGCTTCAAACTGCTCTATCTCAATACCACTTAGAGTTGTTGAATCAGCTATAAAATATTTGATTCGCTCTATGTGATGCTGCACTTCCTTAAAAGTTGCTTGACGATTCAGATCAATATTATATTGGTTAGCGCTAGTGCTAGCTAATAGCTCCATTAATTGATTAACAGGTGGGGTAGCAACATTATAAAAGCAGCTAGCTCCATTCAAGCGAAAATACAGATTAGCGATTAAATCCGTAAGCACAACTTCAACTGTAGCAGGCTTTAAAACCCGCAGTGAATCTAGTAAATAAATCGTGTCATACAAATTATTTGGGACCGCTTCTGAAAGTTTTTTGAACTTGATAGTATCTAAATACCGCATTTGATCAAAGTATTCCTTTGATTCTTCAGGCAGGTTATGTTGTGATTTAGTTTTGGTTGAAACATATGTCCAATTGTACTCATCAAGGTGATTTCGCATTTGGTGAGAACTACCTGTAGACTGCAAAAGCCTGCGTAACTTACTTAGAGATTTTACATTAATTGCTCGTATGCGCTCAGTACTAAGATTAATCATTTTTCCTATTTCGGCCAGAGTTCTAGTTTTGACTTGAACGGCTTTCCACTCAATTTTGGACTGTTTTTTTAATCCAGAATTTTGCCACTCAAAAGGTGTTATTTTAAGGCCATACTGAAGTTTAAGTATGACTCGCTCTCGAAATTCAAGATTGTTAATCATTGTATATACATCATTAGCCAAAAATTCTTGATCCAGCTTGTTGAATGCTCGTGTATTCTCAGGGCCTGATTTGATACTTCCATTATCTGGAATAGCTTCCATCAATTCTGATTCTGAATCATTGGGTTTTGAGTTAAGACTAAGCACTTTTTGCTCCGTCGGCAACAATGAAGTCAAAGATGAATTAGGGGACAAAAAAACACTAAATATGTTTTGAATTGTCGCTACATCTTCTTTCATTTCTAGCGCTATAATAGAGTCAATTTCGTAGTCTGACAAATATGTCATAGAGGACATTATTTCTAACTTACGCTTGCGAATTTCCCGATGAATACGATTTATAGTCTCTTCAATATGGTTCGGAAAGCGAACTAATCGTCGTGAATAAATAACAAAAGTAAACTGGTTTTTAGCATATTCCCAACCATATGAAGCGAATTGCGCAACAAATAAAGTTTGATTAGGCAGGTTTTTTCTTTTTCGCTTAGTGGTTGATGCTATCTCATACTTTGGGTTCCAATATAGTGATGCAGTAACATAGCCAATTGCACCAGCGTTAAAAAATTCAGCAGCTTCGATAGAACTTCTTTCAACAGGATAGGCAGAACCGTAATCAAAAGCTTTTTTTTGGATAAAGCTGTATACAGTTAGCATCATTATTTCAGTCTCGGCACGAATTATTGGATCAGCACGAAAAACGGCAGAAACAACTTCCTGATTAAGATTAAACGGATGTGCATTGAACCCAAAAATCTTAGCAGCTTTGTTTTTCAACTCATTACTTGTTTGAAGTTTTACTAACTGCTCCACAAGATGTGTATGATTCAACTCTTCCAACTTGTTTTTTAATTCAATTGGACCTAAATCATGTATACTACGGTCATAATTATCAAAACCTAATTCAAGACAGCGCTCGCGAATTGTAACTGCACAATAGCGGCAAATTATTTTTGCTGTGTCTTTAATCAATGTTTTATCTGATAATTTATAGTTGTCGTAACTATAAAGTTTACCAGTTTTCGCATCTTTTAAGAGATCATATTTCTGCTTAATTTCAAGCAGCTCTTTGATCCACTGAGCATTGTTATGAGTACTATTATGAGTATTATTAGCTGAATTGTTAGCTTTTAAAGCTTTGATTTTTTTGCACAAAGCTTGGTAAACTAGTTGAGGGAATGAAAATTGCATTTTTTTTAGCCAAAAGTTTTTTTGGTGATTACTTTGGTGGTTCCTGTGAGTGATCGGTACATCGGTATAGCTTGTCGGTATAGCTTGATATAACTAGATCAAAATAATTTATAACACAGAATTTGTATTTAAGCAAGATGTTTTGCTGAAGCAGTGTAGATCCAGGTCGTTTCTTCAACTAGCACAGATGATAGCAACTGTTCATGTTTGTAGATCTTGCGGCTCTGCAAACATATATATGAGCTGGTTGAGGAACGACCAGATCCCTATATTACAGAATTAGGACTGAGTCTTTGGCTGAGCATTTGATCAAAGTTAGATTTTATGCTACAACTTGTATTAGCCACAGGTAAAAAAAGTAAAAAAGATGCAAAATCAATTAGATTACAGCAAAATTCAAGAAGTTTTTTTTGATATTACGAACAGTCTCACAGATAGCCTTTTGCTTCATGATACATATGCTTTGCAGAATTACATTCAAACAAATTTTGTTATTGAAGAATCACGCATTGCCTTTCGCTTATGGCTAGATCCTTATTATAGCATATTAATGCTAAAAACCAGGTCTTATCAGACTTGCCTTGATGCTGGATTTTTTGATGATGGTAGTTGGGATTCTGTTTTTTTGAATCTTCCAAAAGAAACCTCAATGCTACTGAGTCCATTCCAAATAATTACTGATGCTCTTCATAGTTCTATGGACATTGTTCAAAGCAACAAACCTTTGGCCGTTTTGCTAACTACGGGCTGTTTTGCCCCTGTTCACATTGGTCATATTGCAATTATGGAACAGGCAAAGACAGCTGCACAAAAAGCAGGTTATCATATACTTGGCGGCTATCTTTCACCTAGCCATGATAGTTATGTTCAAACAAAATTTGAAGCTGATGAAAGTGATTGTGATAGCGAAAGTAATAATACTGCCCTAGGTGCAATGACTATTATTAAGCGAATTCAGTTGTTAGAACTTGCCTGTTTTGACTCTGGTTGGCTGCATGTTTGCCCTTGGGAAGGCGTGTATAACTCAGTAAGTATTAATTTCACTGATGTAATAGGTTATCTTGAGTATTATCTCAATTGCCACCTATCACACCAGCTTGCTCACGGTCGCAAAATAGAAATAATCTATGTTTGCGGGTCTGATAATGCCAAGTTTGTTAATACTTTTATTGGCAAAGGGGCGTGTGTTGTTGTTGCGCGACAAGGCTACAATAACCCACTGCAAAACATTCTCATAGAGAAAGACAATCCTAACATCATTAGCTCTAACACGTCTATCAACCGTGAAATATGCTCTTCTGTTATTCGCAGAGGCTACATTGAAAACTTACCAACTCAAATTTTAGAAGTCTACCGCAATAGCGTTGTGCCTAAAAATATGTGTGAAAGTATTACCCCAAAAAATACTATTATTGCCGTCCGTAGCGATGCTCAATACTCTCTAAGTAATTGGTTTGATGTAGTTGACTCTGAAGATAGTGCTAAAGATACTGCTAAAGAACTACTAGCTAGTTACGACAGCATGTTTGGCTCTCAATTAAAAAATCTTCTAGCCCAGTCTTTTGGCTTTGAAAACACTACCATCTACAACATTAGCCTCGAGCAGCAACGCAAATATGTTAAGAACCTAAGAACCAAGGATCTTGGTACTATAATCAGTCTTGATCCACTATGTCCAGCCAAAAGCAATATTCGTACTTCACGTCTGTTCCCTATGTCTGGTAATCAATTGGTTCGTATTAAGACTATAGTTGAGAGTGTGGACCTACATTGTAATAAACATAGCTCTAAATGCATTCTAGTTGATGATGATATTGTTAGCGGTAAAACTATGGATTTTATTAGCCGTAAATATATACCACTTCATCTCAAAATCACACAGATTTCCTTATTATCTATTGGTCTTGATCAGCGATTTTGCAAGCGAAACGGTAAGCCAATAGTTTTTGATGAAATACTAGACGAGCGAGATTTTCTAATTGGTTCAAAGGACGGTGGATTAGTATGCTCATTACCCAATGGTGTACATGTCCGCGTCCCATATGTCCTGCCTTTTGTAAATCCACTTTGGCGCGCTTCAATTGAAGCTAATCAAGTCATTAATTTTAGTCGTAAAATTTGGTTATATAACAGTATATTCTACTCCCATCACCCTTATATCAATGTTGGTATGAGTGATCCAAAAAGTAAGATACTGTTTAACTACCTCGGTTATAACGATAAAACGCCTTTGCACAAAATAGCAATTAACTTTTGGACCCTCTTAAGTCGCTATAGAGCTTAATCTAAAAAGAGATTAATCTAGAATTAGACTCACAGCTTGTCACAAAAAAATAATACTCCCGAATTTTAAGTTCGGGAGTTTTTTTATGCGCGCGGACTAAGCTTTGTAAAGCAATTAACAGCGATAAATTATATTACTTGAATCATCATCACTCCAGCCATCGTATTCATCATTACGATCAAAAACAGAATGAGCAGAATGGGTGTAATGAGTGTAATTAGTGTTTGTTTGAATACTTGGCTTTATTGGGTTTTCAGGTTTATGCGTATTTTTATGCATATTTGCAGCTGTTGACTCAAGACTTACTACACCAGTATGGATATCGTCTAGCAGCGACTGATTAACTTCATAAGAACTGTCAATTTGGTGCTTGAATATCTGGGCAAGAAATTTTTTAAGATTGGATAGCTCTGCAACTGATAGTTTGTCTGAACTACTGCGATCAGAAACCTTAAAGAAGAAATTAATTGCGTAGCTTAGCTTGCAATCGGAGAATTGAGCTATAGAATCGGCTGTAATAGTAATTGTATCAACAGGCGTTAGTTCAAAAGCTCCTTGTATATAATAAGGGAGTAAGGCCTTATTGATATAGTGCTTATTGGTTGGTAGAGCTTGGCGGATTTTATGCGCCAAAGTTTTTATATTATCTTCAGTAACTGCACTCATTTCAATAACCCCTTTTAGCATCATTACGGTAGTGTAAAGATCGCACGAGTGATTGTTTGGGCTAGAGTTTTTAACAGTTTCAACTAACTTGATGTGTTTGAGAATGATTTTGTTTGAATAAGGTGTCGAATTAACAAAACCCCCTAATTCAATTGCTCCTGAAAACCAGTATAAAAATTCTATTGGGTACATTGTTTTTTTGCCTGAAGCAAAGGTTTTACTACTATCGTAGTTTTACCACAACTCAAGCAGAGTGTCAAATTTTTATATCTTCAAATCCTCTTCAAAAAAGCCTTTAAGCTTGAACAATTTGGCAAATTCGGTATTGTTAGGATTAATAATTACAGATGGATAGTTTTTGGCTATAGCTAGGGCTTTAGTATTTTTTGTTTTAACTAGAATATGCTCAAAATCTGCAAAAGTCTGAAGCTGAAACTTAGATTTATTCTCAAAAGTCATATACTCTTCATAGCCTTTGATGTACTGTATAAGATAATTAGTGCCAGCAGACTCTATCCTAAATCTTTTTTTAAAAGTAGTTACAAAGTGAAAAATATTATTTTTTTGGCGAGATTGATACTGCAGTATTATCCCAATAATAAAGCAAATTATAGTATAAGTGTAAATATCATCTTGACTCTTAGGTCCGAATTTAGTGCATATAACCGAGAGACAAAGCCTAAAAAGTGATATTGCTTTGCGCCTAATATCAGCATATTCTTTGTCATGACTACATATTTTTTCATAAAAATCACTTTGGAAATAATCAACTATCATCTGGTTAATGTATTCAGTTGATTTTGGATCTTTTTTGCTTATTAAAGTTGCGGTTTTAACAATCAAGGTATCCATGATTTTGATTAACTGCTCTTGGTTAGAGTTTTTGAGGCTTTTTTGAAATAGCTCTGGAGAGTCGTCGTTTAGAATCAATTGCATATGACAAAATTTTACCACAACTTACCTAACTAGGCAATAAGTTTGTAAACTGATTAAAAATAATCCCTCAGGCATAGCATGAGAGATTGAGATGAGAGATGGAGGGTTTTCTTTGCAGGTTTTTTACAAAGTATAGAACACAGAGCGTCTGTTCAGGTTAAAGGGCATTCCAATAAATAGCTTTTCTTGCTCCTGATAGCTATCAAACTTTTCACAAAAAAGCTCAACATCAAGAAGTGAAAACTTGAGCTGAAGAATACTGTTAATAGTACTTTCTACCAATTCTGGACAATTGTTAAAGTAGTATTTAGTAAACAGAGTTGGGCATGGTGAACCACTAAATTTATTCATCAAAGTAAAACAAAAGTCTTCCCATTGACTATATTTATGATAGTTTGTTAAATAGCTGTCTAAAATTCCTTGAGCTTCGTATTTCTTTTTTAATTGATTCAAAGAGGGTGATTCATAAGATATTTTGAACAAGTCATTATACAGTGCTTTCACAACGATAGGTCTTGCCAAAAGCGTGAACTCAACTAGCTCACAAAAACTAAGCTGAACTCCAATAGGGGCAAAACTATGATGATGAATTGATGTAAATTCATTGAGGTGCTTTTGATCAGTTCGTGAGGTCAAGTATTCAATTTTCCAATTCTCAAAGTACTTTGGAAAAGTCATCAGATCTCGATCTCGAACAATAATTTTGTTTTTATCACAAGGAGAAGATGCTAGAAAATTAATTGAATACTGAGTCTCGTAATTGATGTAATTTTCAATATATTGATTGACCTCACAAAAACAGCTATAAGAAAAATTATAACTAACGTTGCGAAATACAAAAGGTACAGCAGATTCTGAAGAGTTAATAAATTTTTTGAGAGAGTGATTGTCAAACAGATCTATAGAACCACCTCTGTAGAGATGAGTAAATGCCATATCTAAGCCACTCCACTCCACATTTAGACTATAACAAATTGGTTCATTAGTTGAATTATATGTTGAATTATACACTGGTAAATACTTATTAAAAAAGTACGAAACTGCAGTTTTTATCAAAACACTTAAATTGCTTTATGTCAAAAAAAACTTCAAAAACAAACTCCAAAAAAACAAACTCCAAAGTATACTGGAGCTTGGAGCTTGATATAGAATGTTTATGATTACGCAGGTTATACAGGCGCACCTGGCAACCAAAGGGTTAATTTGCGTTCAGTAAGATCAAAGGGTAATCGATTAAATAAAGCCTGCTGGGATTCAAAAGTTTCAAAAACCTCTGGGAAAAATTTTACGTTTTGCGTATATTCACCAAATGCCTGATATTGTTTGAACAGCGAAGTTTTTGATGGTGTTTTTGATGGTGTTTTTGCCGTTGAATCTTGTTCTTGGAAAAAAGTTTTTTCATACCAATAAAAAAATGAATTACAAAACTCAATCCAATCATCTGTACTAACTGAGTTGAATTGATCAATCCATTTAAAATGCTTGTACTCGCACAAAGTATTTTTAAACTCTGGCTGCGGTCCGAAACCAAATGTTTTTTCATTATTAAACTTCATTATAATCAGTGTTAAGAGCAAGCACTCAGACATAGTGGTAACATTTTGTTTTTTACCAAATTTTTGATCAAATATTTTGGATAAAAGGTAAAAATCTTCAATATGAGTATGACAAGTGTGCCCAGAAATAGGATACAAAGACCAATATTCAAAGTAATTTGGGAAATAAATTATTTCAGCAGTTCTAAGAACTATTTTTTGCTTATTATCAGGACTGATAGCCAAAAAATTAATTGAAAAGTCCTGTAAATAGCTTTCATTGTACTGAGTAATATAGTCATCTACAGAGCTATATTGTTGTAAAAACTCTTCATTATCAGGCTGAAAATCTATTAAACTAAGATTGTTTTCATAGTATTGCATCATAAACTCTTCAAAATCCGAAGCGTGAAAGACGTCTGTACTACTGCCATTAACGAAATGGGTAAAATTCATTTGAGTATTAGCCCATTGAATTTTTAAACTAAAGTGCTGTTTGTAGCTAATCGGTGGAGTAAAAATCATATTATGGATTTTATTGGCTAAACGGCTAAACTATTGGCTAAATGCTAATACTTTTTTATTAAAGCTTGATTTTTATCAAATGTCAATAGGCTCCCTACAAGCAAATAGCCACATCGCCAAAAACTACTCGAAAGAGATTTAAAAAATTTGACATAAATTATTATCCTAATCATTGAATTTAGCATGTTTTTGGTTAGTATTAAAACATTAATTCTTATCTAATTTCTTATGTATAATCTTATGTAAATCTTGTATAATTAAGTGCGCACAGTCGTTAAAGTATGATTCAAAGCATGATTTGATAATGTTTTTAGTGCATTCAAATACTTCTTAAGAAAAATAACTTGACATTAGTAAAAAACTGTGTCATAATTAAAAAAGATTTCACGAAAACCATTTCTTTCAAAAGGAAAAAATCGAATGTCTAACTTACTCGTCTCGACTTTTACTACTGCTGCTATCGCTACTGTTGCTACTATCTCAATTCTGCCTAATGCTGCCTTTGCAACTCCAAGCAGTTCCGATATTGCGGTACGAGGATATATTAATCCTAGTAAATCAACTATCAAAGTTGAGAAAGCTCTTGGTAAAATTCAGAATAAATTAGAAGTAAATTGTTACAACAAAAACGCCAAAATCGAGCAAGCTTGTATTACAAAAAAGCTAGTCGGTCTGTCCTCAGTAACAAAAGGCACAAATCCGCGTTTTGCATTGGCTAAATTAGCTGGTGTCAAGCCCAGTCAAATTAACTTAGAGCAAGCAGCTGAGTTCAGCCAGTACCAAAAATTCCTTCGATGGATTGGTGGCGCTAATGTTGCTGAGCAACCATGGTTCCAAGACTTCGCTACCAAGTATCACTTTGATGATAACAACTAGCATTTTTAGTTTAAACCAACAATTCAGATAACAAACTAATCAACTGATTAGTGGACTCCCAAGCAATTAAGCTTTGGGAGTTCTATTTTTTTGTTTTTTTTGACAAAACTGATCTTCTCGTACAATACTCATAAGTACTTCACATGTACTTGATTCCCAATCAATATTTCAATCAATATGTGCCGTCATAGCTCAGTTGGTAGAGCGCATCCATGGTAAGGATGAGGTCGCCGGTTCGATTCCGGCTGTCGGCTCCAGATAAGCGCCTAATTGGCAATTTATTTTTTAGGTAAAAACAAATGAAAGTAGTTGAAAACTTAGAAGTTAGTGATTATGAAATTTTTGAAAACACAATTATACTATGGGCTAAGCATGGTGAAGAATTCTATATCACTATAGACCATCTTAAAACCATCTTAGTCTTAATCAAAGAAGAAAGCATTGATATAGCAGTTGTGGGTGGAATTGAAATCTTAGAAAAAATACAAGACGCATCAATCACAGTCGAATGTGATATCAGACTTACTTCAAAGCAAGGTAACAATAAAATCAATATTAGCAATTCTATTTGGGATTACGAACTAATCATGCCTTTGGACAGTCAAATTTTTCACAAAATACATTCAGAAATTTACTAGAACGTTTACTAAAACAAACAAAGCTATGAGCAATTTTCCTTGTGATTATGTATACAACTTAATATATGACTTTGCTGATTACTTAGAGTACTTAGCTCTAAATACTATAAGTATGGGCACAAAAAGTTCAATAGTTGAACTACCAGAAAAAGATAGGTTAAACGACCAAGAGTATTTAGATTTGAAGTACTATCACGAAAAAATACTGCACTCAATGGTTGTTACCAAAAGAGTTCAGCAAAAAATCGAGACAAATAACTTAGAGGCTAAAAAGCAAAAAGTTTTTCAAGTGTTAGGCCCATATCATAGCGGTTACAAGGCGGTAAATAAACTAAGCAATAGTTTTTGGGCTCAATTCAGTGTTGTGCAAATATTGTTCATTGCAAAAATGTATGGACAGTATCCAGTGCTAATCAAAGGTAAAAACGCTAATTATCAAATTCATGTTATGGATTGTTTTAGGCTGACATTAGCTATATTAGGACTAAGACATAAGCAAAGCCGAGGTGGTTTTAGAGGTAATTTTGAATATGGATTTGCTAATTACAGCACTGTTTACCCAGTCCAAATCGCTCAAGCCAACTACCCTAATCTATGTGATAACATGCTAAGCTGTTTTGACTTACATTGTGCCGAGCTTAAACGTTATAGTTATATCCCAACAAGTGATTTTTTTTGGTATAAAAGTGCAATTGCTGATCAAATTCAAAATGGCGATGTCTTGTATATCAATCCATTATCTTACCAGCACGAAGATTGGCTCAGCTTACAAAACTATGCTTATAATCATATCTTTGGCATGCTAATTAACAAAATACGCAATGATCTAATCTCTAATAAATGGTACTCTACAATCAATTTTGACCAAAAAGCTGTAGAAAAAGCCATTAATAGTTGTTTACAGTTAGATAATTCTGCGCTAACTGCCAATCTCAGCCCGCATGAAGTCAGATGCATCAACTCGAAAGTCAAGCAACATTTAAAAGCCATTCTAACCACACCTCAAAGTATTGATAGCCTCAAGTTGATATCAGACAATACAGCTAACACAATCTATAGCTATCATACAAAAGCTAAAGAAAAGCACCCAAAAAGATCTCAGTTCCATCTCTGCCTAGTAGTTGATATTCTCAACCATAAACAAGCCGAGAAAAGAGGGGAGAAAGATGTTCTGGTCATAAGCATTGATGGAGGTAACCCTACCATACCGACACAAATTACTGATTGGAATAGTATTAGCAGAGATCAAGATAAAGTTGTGATTTTTAGAGACACACGCAACACTCAACAAGTCCGTAACAAAAATTGACATTTACACAAATGTCTAATATAATATCAAATATTCCAATATTGTAAGTTATGTTTTATGATTTACTGCCTGGAAACTTTAGAATCAAAAAAATAACAAATAATTTGGACTAATCAGCAATTTTGAACCCTTAAATAATAGCTTGAACTGTTATGTGCAAAAATGCTAACCATATCAAAAAAACCATACTGATAATTGTTTAACTAATTTGTTTAAATAATTATTCAGTGTGGTTTGTTTTTTGAAATAGCTTTTGAGGTTATTTTTTTTAGGTTATTTTTTTAAGTTGTTTTGGAAAGATTTTCTTACTTAGAAAGTATCGTCCTCATCACAATCCTCAATCACAATCAGTTGTCCATCATTTTCAAGCTCTAACATAATGTTTTCAAAGTCATTCTGGCGAGTGTGTCTTTCTAAAAATTTGATATTCACCTTTGGTACAGGCAAGATATCCAATTTATCTTTTGACATCTCTAAAAACCTCACAGAAGGCAGTGTTGATATAAAAGTCAGATCAAACCCATATATATTACTAGCCCAAAAAGCAATCTCCCTAGCGTCAAAATATATCCTATGCTCGCTTATATAACTAGGATTAGCTTCATCAATAATGATCAATTCCTGAATATTAGAAAGGTTGAGGAAAATAGAGTTTTTGTTGCCCAGAATGATATTAGATACTTGAGATACTTTATTGCCTATCTTATTGTTAGTTAGCTTAGATTCTGAGCTTACACCACCGAATAAAAGCTGATAGATTTGATTGGTTTTCTTTTCGCTCGTGGTATTTAAGTTATGTATTACTATATTTCTGTTCATATCTCCATCAGCAGTTTTATCAGCCATCATAATATCTAACTCAATACCTAGCTCTTTTTGAATCTTGTTTAAAATATTTTTTTCTGGAAAAAGCACCATAACGTTATTGGACTCTTTGCGTGCATTAATTTTATGCAGTATTTTTAGGCACCAATCCTTAGATATGCAATAGTCCAGCGCTGGTGAGGTTTTGAATTGTGCATTAGGGTTAGTTTCGTTAAGATTTTCATTTGGCATCGGCACTCCAGTAAAATTCTCAAAAGCCTCGGTTAGAGTTTCATAAGGCTTCATACTCAATGTCAACAAATTACTCAATGAATTGAAGGTTAAAAATGAAATTTTATTGAGAAAATCTCTTTGAATTTTAGGTACAATATACGGATAAACTACACTAATCGCTTTCAAGTTTTTTATTTGCTCAGGCCTCAAAGTGCTTTGGCTTATGACCATACCAAATAATATTGAATTTTTAATCTCAACCTGCACCACTCTACCTAATTCTAAGTCAATTTCAGAAGCATAGGTCAGATAATCAAAGGGGAAATTAGCCTTGGCAATTACGATGTTATAGAGTTGCATATACAGATGCAATTCTAATTGAAAAATAATATTTTATCAAATAAACTTCTGCATTTTGACCCTGTGCTCCATGGCTTGCGTGTTGACAATTTATTTATAGCTAAACCCAACCTCAACCATACATTCTATTAATTACTAAATTTAAATTTGTATCAAACAAATCTTTAGTCGTTTGCATTGTTCTTAAGTTTTTCTTTAATGCAGACCATAGATGTTCAATTGGATTAAAGTCTGGTGAGTATGGAGGTAAGTATAGCAGGCGACAGCCTGCTTCTTCTATTAGTTCTTTTACTTTCGTTGATTTGTGTATTCTTGCATTATCTAATATTACACATTGACCTGCGGTCAACGTAGGAATCAATACCTTTTCAAGGTATGTTAAAAAAGTATCACCGTTGGTGGTACCTTTTACTAACATAGAGCTAGTTATGTATGTTTTATCCTCATCGCTCTTTTTCGTACAAGATCCAATTACGCTTGTTCTATTGTGTTTTATGGCACTAATTACTGTTTGAACTCTTAGACCCTTTCTTGAATATCCAAAGTCTCGCAACATTTCATCTTCTACCCCTGTCTCATCTATGAATACTCTCTGATCAATCGGTATGTTATCTAATTCAGTTTGATAATTAGTTCTTAATTCTTCACTTCGCTCTCTGAAGTTTTTTTGTTTTTTTTACGAGATATTCCTAACTTTTTCATATTGTAAAAAACAGCATTCTGGCTTACTTTTAATTTATTAGCTAATTCGTATTGGTATATATCAGGAGTTAATTCAAGTTGTTTTTTTAACTCCTCTATATCTAGTTTTCTACTATGAATATTGGTCTGTGGTGTTATCTTGTAAAGACCTTCGGTCTTTACAAGTGACAACCAACTATCAATAGTTGATCTACATATTTTATACATTTTAGAAATACTGAGCTTTGTATATTCTTTTGAATTAACAGCTTCTATTACTTTTTTTCTTAAATCAGAACTATACCTCATTTCTGAGGTATGGGTAAATGGTTTTTAATTATTTGTCTAGTTGACGTTGGGTTTAGCTATAAAATACTTTAAACATAGATTTGCGAGTAGTTTATTTTTTTGAGGTTTAGAATTAAATGTGTATTTCTTTAAGCCAAATGCAAGAATTCCACAGCTCAACTGTTATCACTAATTCATATAGCAATCAATATTGTAATCGCCATAGTATTACGTATTTAATTGAAATCAGTGGTGCCGAAAATGAAGTTGGAGGTTTTATTATTTTCCCTGGAACAAAGGCAAATTTGATTGGATCAGCGAGCTTAAAAGAAACAAAAAGCTACCAAGCAGAAGTTGCTAATTATTTCGCACCCACTAGCAAATCACTCTCTAATATTGAAAACAAGGCTTACTCTCGTCTAAGCTATTGCATTAAAGAGTATGAAACCCTAGAAGACTTTGCTTTTGATGTTAACCATTGCAAATGCAGTTCTGAAAAATTTTCTCAAAAACTCCGCAGCTTATTGAAGAACATGATGCAAAATAAAAAGCTAAACAAGCAAAACTTTTTATTGTGTTTATTCCCGATTAAACAAAATGGCATCATTTCTTTTAGCTACACAATAAAAGGTGATTTGATTATTCCTGGCTGGGAAAACAATCATCTAGATATTGAAGTACTATCTCCATATGTTGAAAGAAATACACAGTACATTATTGGACAAACTAGCAATAATCAAAAAGTTAAGCTTGAGCAACCAGTGTCTCCAACTAACTCCTTGTACTTCCCAGCGAAAGTAGTAAATTACTCAGAGGGTATTGAAGAGTCTTTGAATGGTAACTTAAAACTGGTAACTAATCAGTATGGCTGGAATCATCTCCAAGTGCTGTAAGCTAGTATCATAAAGCTAATAAATCACCACATTTTACTATGTGGTGATTTTGTAAGCATCTCAAATTAGACAATTTTTATAAATACATATAGATTTGAATATATGAATTCAAAAGTTAGCCTTGAAATGCTGTCTAGATTCTGGCTTATCATAGACGGTGTGCCAAATGAAATTAAAATTGATGAAGAGAATAATTATGATTTGTATTCAGATTTTGTAAACAGAATATTATCCAAAGCACCAGCCCAAGAACTAAAAAACTTTGACATCACCTTGAGAGAGTTGCGATTACAACTTGAGCGATCAAATATCAAATGGGGCGATAGGACTTATGGCTTAAGTGAAGATGGTTTTGAATATTTTTGCTATTGGGTTATCTCCAGAGGATCAAAAGTGTACAATGAGACCCTTACAAACATAGCCACAATAGACTCCCCAATGAATCAAGTGGTTAATACAGAGTTTGAGGATCTGGGCTATGTAGTGTCTAAAATATGGAAGAAAAAATTCCCTAATGAGCCTTATCAAATTTGAGCTGCTTGAAAGTTTGACACACCCAAAAAATTAACTGAAAATAAGATAACTATTGTTATATAGCAAGCTAGCAATCAAAAAACCATGCACCAGCTCAATTCTCTTGTTGCTTTGTTTAGTCAGTATCAGCATAATAATCAAAGCAATCGTAAAAAAAACAAAGTCTCACCATCTCAGTTCAAAGAACTTCAGTATAACCAAATCATTGAACTAGCTTATAAAGCCACTAAAAAAATTGGACTTAAGCCGAACACTGTTCGTAATTGCTTCCCTCCTTATCGTGGTAATCCAGTGTCTGTAGATGAGCTTTTTTTGCCTAACGGAAGCAAGATTTGTTGTGGAATATATTCCAAAGACAATTCTGTATTCACTATTTATATTCACAACAAAATTGATATCCTAAATCAATATAAAACGCAATTAGCATTAGGATCAGAGGAACTGGAAAACTTTGGGATTCATTTAAAACTTAGTATCATGGAGTTCAAGCATGAGTTAAGTCAGCTTACTATCAGCCAAAATATTAGCGCAACTGATGATATTAATCGTATTTTGATGGAGACTCTAAAACTTATCAAATAATTTATCAGCTTATCAAAAAACAACCAAAAAACAACCCAACTTTTTACAGTATGGGTTTATATTTTTTTAGTTTTCTAAAGCTTCAATTTCGTTTGACATACCTAGCCACTGAAACTCTAACTCATCAAGCTGTGTTTTAGCAGTATGATCAGATGGATTGGCTTTGACTTTTTCTTCCATCGTTGTCATTTTACGCTTTAACTTTTCTATATCTTTTTTAAGACCATAAAGCTTGACTCTCTGCTCTTTGTCAAGGGTTTTTATAGCTCCTGTTGGAGATCCTGTTGGTTTGATATTACTTGTCGTACTTGAGCCAGAACCTTCATTAAGTACTTCTTGTTCTTTAGCCCATACATAGTCTTCGTATGATCCCAATACAATCTTAACTTGCCCGTCTTTGACCTCCCATATTTCGTCAGCTAATAGATTAACGAATGTTCTATCGTGAGATACTACCATAACTGTTCCGTTAAAATCACCAAGCGCTTGCCCCATGGCTTCAACCGTCTCAAAATCTAAGTGGTTGGTAGGCTCGTCTAATAGCAATACATCAACATTTGATAAGAACATTCCTGCAAGGCACAATCTTGCTTTCTCCCCTCCAGACAAAACCCCTATTGGCTTGAGTGCATCATTTTTTTTGAACAAGAAGTTAGACATTACTCTTAAGACTTGGTCATCTGGAATACCCATTGCTTTTTTGGATTTCAAATATTGTTCTACTGTATCTGTATCAACCAAAGCAAGATTGACATGCTGTGCGTAGTAACCAATTTTAAGCATTGGCGCCCATTTGAGTTCTCCTGTAACAGGGTCTAATGCTCCTGCGATAGTTTTTAGAAGCGTTGATTTTCCTTGACCATTATCTCCTAAAATTGCAACTTTTTTGCCTTTTTCAGTTGATATATTGATGTTGGTTGCTACAGTTTTATTAGGGTATCCAATATCCATTTTGATCAAATCTACCGCAGGACCTTGCCTATCTTGAACCTTTGGAATCCACATTCTTACTGTTGCCATCGCTGTATTGATTGAGATTTTTTTGGTGTCCATTTTAGCAATTGCTTTTGCCTTTGATTGAGCAGACTTTGCCATTGAGGCTTTGGCTCCGAATCTATCTACGAAAGTCTGAAGCTGTTTTTGCTTTTTTTCTATGTTCTTATTAACCGATTCCGCAAGAGACTTTTGCTCTTCTTTAAATTCTAGATAATCTTCCAAAGATTCTGGGTGAAATTCTATCTGACCATGCTCTACTTCCATCGTTGATGTGCAAGTTTTTTTGATAAATTCTCTATCGTGGGTAATACACAAGAAGCCACCCTTGAAAGTTTTCAAAAAGTTTTCTAACAATATTAAAGTTGATAAATCTAAATAGTTAGTAGGCTCATCAAGTAATAACAAATTAGGCTCAAACAAAAGCGTAGAAGTTAATTTTACACGCATTTGATAACCTCCAGAAAGCGCTGAGATTGGTCTAGTTAGCATATCCCCTTTAAGCTGGAATTTGGCTGCCATAATAGCACACTCCCATTCCTCTCTTTTGGTATAACGCTGTAAAAAACCTATGATAGTTTCGGAAGGGTCAAAAGGGTCAACCTGAGGAATATATCCTAGTTGAAGTTCTGACGTCTTGATAATCTCACCAGAATCAGCTTCTTCAAGATCCATAATCATTTTGAACAGAGTCGACTTCCCTGCACCATTTCTTCCAATCACCCCCACTTTTAAGTTTTCTACAATTGAGACGTTAGCGCCATCAAAAATAATTTTGTCTCCATACGCCTTATGAAGATCAGATATTTGAATTAATAATTTATCCGCCATATAACTAGACTATATCCTGTTAATGGGTTAAATGTCAATAATGAAACCCATTTTATAACAAAAAACTCCCACATACGATTTATGTGGGGATAAAGATTAATTTATTATTAGCCCAGATTTTTGCAATTCCGGTCTTTCGCTGCGAATCCTTTTGCGTAAAACAGCAGGTAAGATATAATTTACTTCTCGTTTCTTTTTATTTGGCTCAATAACGCTTAATGCAACAACAGGTAATTTTCCTCCGAATAGCTGAGTTACGATGTAGATTATGGGTGCAATAAGGGGATTATAAGTAGACAAAACTAAAATAGGGTTAAAATTTAAATCATAAATCTCAGATTTAGCGCACTGTTCTACAATGTATTTAGCTATCAAGATGTCAACATCGTCAGCTAAAACATTAATACTCATGGGTAAGATTAATTTTATCTTTATTTTTTTTCACATCAAAGTAATTAACAACAACCAGTGAAAGAATCATAAAAACCTGAAATAGTAAAATTGGATCAAAATTAATATCTGGTATAATTAACTTAATACTTGATGAGAGCATATTTAATAAAAGTGAAAAGTAGTTGACAATAAGTGTTTTTTGTGGTAAATTATGGTTAGGGTAAATTTGTTACAAAACCCTTACTTAGAGAAGTATCATGAAGAACCCTTGGTATCGTCCTCATTGGAGAAATGGCTTTACGCACGGTTTAGCAGCCTTACTTGCGTCTGTTTCAACACTTTTCATCAACTATCAGTTCAACCAAGAGGTTAATGCTTGTAAAGCTGTACCAGCGATTAACAACACTGAAGTAAAACAAGCGACTCAAAAGAAATGTATAGAGGTGTTCAAAAACCTTGAAAACAACTTAGACCCTTGGTTTACTTCCTTTTGGGGTTCAATACATACTTGGTGATGTATGGTTGGGCAAGTGGAAATGTATCAGTACTTACAGCGATGGAAACAAAACCTGATGAGTCTGAGTTCAAGGTAAAGAGGCCACCTACTGACAATGAAGAATTGTACTTGTTTGGTTATCACTTTGCTAAAGTCTTAAAAACTGAAACTCAATTAGTCATCAATCCTGAGCTTGTTTTTTTTGATGAATTCTTCAATTTCAAGTTTACGGGATTAGTTAAAAGAGATTTATTGCTTTCAGCAATCCTTACAGCTTACCCTTACCTTGATCCAAAAACTCAAGATAGTTTAAGAACATTGTTAGCAAAACCTTACAACAAATACGAATACTAGCTTTCATGTCTCTGAAGTCAGTTTTTACTTCTTCAGTCTGGCTAGCAAACTTGGTTTTTCACCAACTTCCAAATCTTTAAAGCTTGTGGCATTGTCAAAAGCATTAAAAGCAATTAACAGTCCTGATATTGATTCTTTGGATTTGTTAAAAATTCCAAATACAATAAACCCCTCAGATTTTACTAATTCAACCTGGACTAAAATTTTTGAGGATTGGACAATTATTGCAAATCTAGGTAAGAGTGATGTAGAGATTAAAAAAATCTATGATGTTGGAAACCCTCCAACATTAGGATCTATTTCGAAAGTGCAAGACACTTTTGACCAATTATTCACTAATTAGGAGGCAAGAAAATGAAAAGATTTATCAATTTTTTTAAGTCTATTTTCAACAAGAATAAGCACTTTCATGGTCGTACACCTGAAGAGTTTGATAAAGCAATTGAACCTGCTTTTCATACATGGGGCTATAAAACTGAAGAAAATAAACAAGTAGATACTGCTCGTTAAATTACAATTCAACAACACTAAACTCACCAAACCAGACCCTAAGCGGATCTGGTTTTATTCCCCCCCAAAAAAACCAAAAACCTAAACCAACCATTGCCAAGGGGGTTATCCACCGCCCTCAACTCTCCCTCATGAAGACTGAAAAGCGAATCAAAATCCAAACTCTAATTTTTTGAACTTCCAAAGATACTGCTTATAACCTCTTTGACAGTGATGAAAATGTTTCAATTAGATTTACTGATAACCTCGATACTTTCGTGCATGATTATGCAAATCATGTGAAGCGTTTGAACAGACCTTTAGCAGTTGATTATTACCAGAAGCTGCTTTTGCAGTTTATGTGAAAGTGAATTTAATAAAACTTGTGCTACTCATATAGAAGATCTTAACACATTAAAAACGATATTTTGCAACTTTTAATTTATCTGAGTACTATAGCAATATATGTTGTACTCAATTTTTTTTATTACCTTTGTCGCTATTGCTTTTTACTCTAACCTTTTGCGTAACAAATTAGGAAAAATAAAATTTTACCTTGCACTTAAGTACAGTTTTATATATCTCATGCTGCTTGTTGTTTTTATAGTATTAGAGGTACATGCAATTAAGTCATTAGATAAAATCACGGAATTAGTTGCTTTAGTTGCATTGTCATTTATATTTACTTATTTGACTTCGCTCTTTGCTGTCAAAATAAGTAACCAACTTGCAACAAAACAATAGCTTTACACAATCCCAAAAATATGCTAATATAGGTTTATCAGCAAGTGAGTGTTTATCCATTTATCTTATTGATAGAGTCAATCAATCCTAAAAACAGATTAATCAAATGAAAAAGTTTTTACCAATCGTTACTGCATCAGCGTTGCTAAGCCTTTTAGTTTTTGGTTGTACAAACAACATTAGCAAAAACACTACCACCTTACCATCAAAAGACGGTTGTCCTCCAGGTCAATCTAAGCGTGAAATGCCATCTATGTGTATGAATGATAGCCAGCTAACTAACAAAACTAAGCAGTATACCGATATGGAAGGTATGGACATGACCTCATCAATCAAAGATGATCAGTCTTTCATTCAAGCTATGATTCCGCATCATCTGGAAGCTATTAGTACGTCAAAAGTTATTTTTTGATAACACTAAAGACCAAGAGTTAAAAGAATTTGCTTTTCAAGTAATACTTGATCAAACCAAAGAGATTGATTCTATGAAGATGTTTTTTATGACAATTACTGGCAAAGACTACAAAGATGATGGTCAATACATGCCAATGATGACAGGTATGAAAAACAAAACAGGTGTAGATTTGGACAAAGAATATATGCAAGGTATGATGTTCCACCATAATGGAGCTATTGAGATGGCGAAAAAAGTCTTACCTCTGTCTAAGTCCAAAGAAGTGACTAAGCTAGCAAGCAATATAATCACCAGCCAAACTAAGGAAGTAACAGCACTTGAAAACTGGTTAAAAACCAAATTCAATATTGAATCAGCTGTGCCAGCCAAGTAGACAATTAATTTAATTAATTAACTAATTGATTAAAACAAAAAAAAACAATAACCTACTCGAGAAAGTAGGTTATTTATTTTGCCTGTTTTTAATTTTTATTTTGTTTTAGCTACTCTTGGCTTTCTAGCTTTTTTCTCAACTGCAACTTCTAATACTTCTTCGGTTACAACTTCTGTTTCAACTTTTTTTGCTTTTGATGCCTTTGGAACCTTGATAATTTCTACTTCTTCTACAACTTCTACCTCTTTTTTGGCTTTCGCTTTTGAAGATTTTTTTACCGTTGGGGTTTCTTCTTCTGGGATATGCCCTTCTTTAGACAATTCTTTTTGCAAGTCTTCGTATGAGATAAACTCAATATCCTCATCTGTTTCTAAAGCAATAGAGTCAGCCAATGTCTCAATTTCGTCTTCATCAACTTCTAATAGAGTATTGATAACCAACTCTAGAGTCTCTACTCTTTGTGTTAGAGTCTTAAATTCTTTTTTTAACCAGTTATAGTCAGCTGATACGTCAATTTTTGATTCTTGCTTGTTAGAAGAATCTCTAAATGCAGGCTTGTCAAATCTCTCGCTTCTATCTGATTTTCTATCTCCTTTGTACCCTCCTTTTTCAAACATTGTTGACTTAAAATCTGAACTTCCGTTCTTTCCCCATGAGTCAACCCTTGGCGCTCTTTCGTCTCTGTCTCCGTAAGATGGTCTGTCTCCATAGCTTGGCTTAGAGTCTCTTGAGCCATAAGAAGGTCTTGAGTCTCTGTCTCCGTAAGATGGTTTATTTCCGTAGCTTGGCTTAGAAGAATATGAAGGCTTGTCAAATGGCTTATATCCCCTTGAATCTTCATTTCTTTCTGATTTGTATTTTGAAGCCCCAAAAGATTTTCTTTCACCTCCTTGATAACCTCCTCTATCGCCACCGCGGTCTCCTCCTCTGGAAAATCCACCTCTATCGCCACCTCTTGAATCATTTCCACCTCTAGAACCGAACCCAGATGATCTTCCACCACTTGATCTATCATTAAAATTTTTCATAATTGTTTTGATAATAATATGTTTTTTTAAGCTTGGCAAGGGAAAAATAACTTATTACTTGACAAAATGTATAAAATAGAATAGTATAAAAATTGTTCGGTTATTTATCTACTGAATAGCTTGCTAAAAAGTCTATTTATAGCTAAACCCAACGTCAACTAGACAAATAATTAAAAACCATTTACCCATACCTCAGAAATGAGGTATAGTTCTGATTTAAGAAAAAAAGTAATAGAAGCTGTTAATTCAAAAGAATATACAAAGCTCAGTATTTCTAAAATGTATAAAATATGTAGATCAACTATTGATAGTTGGTTGTCACTTGTAAAGACCGAAGGTCTTTACAAGATAACACCACAGACCAATATTCATAGTAGAAAACTAGATATAGAGGAGTTAAAAAAACAACTTGAATTAACTCCTGATATATACCAATACGAATTAGCTAATAAATTAAAAGTAAGCCAGAATGCTGTTTTTTACAATATGAAAAAGTTAGGAATATCTCGTAAAAAAAACAAAAAAACTTCAGAGAGCGAAGTGAAGAATTAAGAACTAATTATCAAACTGAATTAGATAACATACCGATTGATCAGAGAGTATTCATAGATGAGACAGGGGTAGAAGATGAAATGTTGCGAGACTTTGGATATTCAAGAAAGGGTCTAAGAGTTCAAACAGTAATTAGTGCCATAAAACACAATAGAACAAGCGTAATTGGATCTTGTACGAAAAAGAGCGATGAGGATAAAACATACATAACTAGCTCTATGTTAGTAAAAGGTACCACCAACGGTGATACTTTTTTAACATACCTTGAAAAGGTATTGATTCCTACGTTGACCGCAGGTCAATGTGTAATATTAGATAATGCAAGAATACACAAATCAACGAAAGTAAAAGAACTAATAGAAGAAGCAGGCTGTCGCCTGCTATACTTACCTCCATACTCACCAGACTTTAATCCAATTGAACATCTATGGTCTGCATTAAAGAAAAACTTAAGAACAATGCAAACGACTAAAGATTTGTTTGATACAAATTTAAATTTAGTAATTAATAGAATGTATGGTTGAGGTTGGGTTTAGCTATAAACAAGCAAACACAAATCTCAAAGCAACTTCAAAGCAAAATCTCATTTAAAGTTTAACTAAGGTTTAACAACTATGTGCATTTCTTTAAGCCCACTCAACGTTAGCTCTCCTTTTATCACAGCAAATCTGCTTGGTAATAGCGTGATTGTTTCGTACTCTATCGTAACATCTGAACCTATTGACCCTAACAAGGTTGTTCGTGGTCAACAAGCAGAAGTCGAAACTGTGTATGCATGGTTTGTCCCCATCAACAAATACTCATTTGACCAAATCACCATTCTCAATCTTACAAAAAAAGATAAAAAAAATACCAATGACGCATTAGACTTTGTTACATCACAAAAACAAATGAACTTAACGCGCTCAATGAGTTCGTTCAATGTTTCTAAAGGTCTATCTGACGTGGTTACTCTCACAGATGGATCTCAGGTTGTCCGCGCTGCTAACCCGTCTGCTATACTCAATGAGATTGACAATGTTAATCCTGAGTATCGCCAGAAACTGTCTGCCACTGCAGACATTGCAATCAAAGCAACGAATGCAGTAGCAGAGCTCAAGGAATCAGCTTGTCTACTCTACCTATTCAAAGGCAGCAGCAACCCTTCACGAGACTACCTCGCTTATCAAGTACCTTATGACGGCGGCGAATTCTGTTTACCTACCGTTGAAAACGAACATGATAAAGAGACTCTGGAGGTTAAACGCGCTGTCAAACGAGATACTATCCTAATGTGGGGCGGAGTTGATCCTCATCACAAAGGCGCATTTGATCTAGAATTGAATTACTCTGATAATTCTATTATTCCAGACAATATCTATGGTGTTTTTGATTTCACCGCAGCTTATCCTGGCAAAAAATTTGTCAACGGTTGGGTTACAGTAGATTTTAGCAATACCGATCCAGATAATGTTATTTACAACAAAGACTGTGAGGCTTTAGGCAATCACGATATTATTGCCAAATAGGCAAACACTAATTAGAGAACCTGAGTCATCATCAAAAAATATCATATTTTCTGAACTATTAAGTTTGGGAAATATTTTTTTGCCAATTTTTTTGAACCACAGCTTCCACAAAATAATCAAAATACACCAATCAATCATGAATAAACTCAATGGCAATAAAGCGAATTGTTACTTTTTCATTGTTTGATGTTTGATGGTAGGGTTTTGTGATTTTGCGGAAGCCGTAGAGCCCTTGTTAGATAAAATTTACTTGACAAAAGATTTTTTTTGAGTTATTATTGAATTATCCACATACTAAAAACATAGGATTTTGAACATGCTTTCAAGCGACGCTACACTCTCAGAAGAAGAGATCAGTGTACTATCACAACTAGAAATGACACCAGAAAAAGCAGAAAAAAGAAAACAAGCTCTAGACGCAGTAGAACTTGGCCTTAAGGAATGGATGGCAAAACCGCTTTCCAACTTCCGTTATCAAACTCCAGATGAACAGTTTGATCGTGCCAGTAATGAGTTGATCGTGCCAGTTGAAGGTCTAGAATAATGAAGCTACTTGTTGACACAAACCTGCTTATTTACTTCTTCACAACTCACGCCAGAGAAAGGTTGTACTCGCACTTCACTGTTGCGGATGACGTTTTTATAACTCAGTCTTGTTTGTTTGAATTTCAAAAAAATATCAAGCAAACCGTGCACACTAAGGCAAGCGTTAAGTTCTCCTTTGAGATAATAGAATCTGGATTATTTAGCTTAATTTCCAATACTACTATCAAGCCTTCTGAAACTCTTAACTTAATCTCTGCTCATTCAATGAGAAGAGATGAGTTCAGCAAAAGCAGAAGAAATAGAGACTTGTCTATCCAAGATGCTGAGCAAATCCTTTTTGCTAAAAAATTTGGGCTAGGACTTGCTACTAATGATTCTTATGTAATTACAGTAGCAACGATGGAAGGCGTAATCGCAAGTTCTCCCGTGAGAGACTTTAACATGAACCTTAGAAGACTTGCGGAAGTTGAACCTTACGAAAACAACTCGTTATTTTTCAACAACTCAATTTTCTAACCTAAATTAACTAAGTACTTACAAGCCTCAACTGAGGCTTTATTTTTTTAAGTCAAAATATCTTACACTACGAACTCTAACCTCTTAACCCCCTGACCTAAAGACTTAGCCTTGAGTATCTTGAAGTTTTTGATTTCATCAGTATTCTTGATATGCGGTCCACCACAAAATTCAACCGAATAATTCTTACCAGCTTGATCATGTAGTTGATAGACAGTTACAATATCCCCATATTTTTCGCCAAATAGACCAATTGCCCCTAGCTCTTTTGCCTTTACTTGCGGCAATTCTTGTGAAGTCATTATTAAATGTTTGCTAATCACTTCTTTTACCTGAGCTTCAATTTTGGCAAGATCTTGGCTAACATCAGCATCAGTACTAAAATCAAATCTTGCTTTTTCGGTAGTGATAGCTGATCCCATCTGACGAACAGAATCACCATAAATATTTTTGAGAACTTGATGCAAAATATGAGTTGCAGTATGCATCTGAGTGGTAGTCTCATTATTCTCACCTAACCCAGATTTGAATTGCCCTTGAGAAGCTGAATTCGACAGTTGCTGGTGATGCTCTATCAACTTAGCCAATTCATCAAGGTCTAACGGTGTCTCATTCTGATCAAGAATATCTTCTGACAATTCCATTGGAACGCCCATAGATTGATAAAAATTAAATGCCTTAAGCGATAATTCCTGAGAGCTAAACGGTCCCGTTTTAAGTAACTTTGTCCATTCCTTTTGCCCTGTGGCGATAGCCTTGTTGTATTTAGCGGCTTCATCAGTAAAACGAGTTAGTATAACTGCCTGAAGCTCTTGATCAAAGTCATAAACACCTTCATATGTTTTAGCCACCTCAGCAATAAGGTCTTTGTAATAATTAGTATCAGTAATATCAATACTAAGAGCAAGGGACGAAGACAGCATTCTTCTCAGCAGCCTCCTTAACACATATCCTCTTTGCTTACCTGATGGCATAACTCCATCTTGTATCATCATACACGCAGCTCTAGTATGATCTGCGATTATATATTGGTGATTTTTCATATTTTATATCTTATTTGTTTTGGATAATGAAGTCAAGATGATTAAGTCAAGATTGGGACTTACTAACGCATGCTAAATACAATACTAATACTGAGTAACAATAGTACAATATGAATAAAACTACTTTTTTGAAAAGTGGTTTTGGGAGAGGTAAGGATATGGAATATATAGCTACTTTTTCCTTTGTGCGCAACAAAAACATGGAAAATACAAAAAAATTAATTTGACAACCAAACAATCATATGTTAACTCTATAATCATAGGTCAATTACCATGCAAAAGCAGAAGTATTGATAAAAACCTATTATTTTTTTACTTTTTTTACTTACCAAGGCTCAAATACAGTGATTAATCCAGTTAAGATTGCTAAAAAACTATTTATTGCAGCAGGTATTACAGTAGGAGCTATTGCACTTGCTAGTTTATCTCCAAATCTATCTCCAAACTTACGCGCACATTTGTCTTCAGGTTCACCGCTCCAATCTCTTAATCTATCGATTGGTCAACAAGCCTTAGCTTTAGAAGAGAACGGATCTAACTTCAACTCTCTATACTCTGGAGCAGTGGTTATCCTTAAGAATGCAAAGTCTAGTAAAATACTAAACATTGCAGAGGGGGCCATTGGACCAAACGTAGTTTGGTCTCCAGAGACAACAGAGCAAAACAATGACAACACAACAGTAATTATTCAAAAACCGAACACTAATATTGTTCAGTTTATGAACCGCCACACGCGTAAGCTATTGGGTGTCAATCACTCAGGAGCAATTGAAAGCAAGTTAGAGGTTCAAAACCCAGATGGTTATTTCAATCAGTATCAAAGCTTCTATAAAGAAGAATTACCTAACGGTAATGTCTACTTTATCCCAGTAGCTTTCCCTGAACGAGTCTTACACCTCCCCTACGGAGGAAGTAACGACTTCCCTAACTATATTCTCTCTGACAAATCTGACCTAGTAGACAATCCTTCAAATACTTTAGAATCACAATTCCAAGTTCTTATGCAAGGAGATGGAGCAAGTACAGCATTAGGTGAAGAACCAAGTGTTGAGTTACCTATTCCAGTACCTGAGGTAAGTTATGAAGAGCCAAAAGCGGAGGTGTTAGAACAGGCATCAACACAGCTACCAACCAACCCTGAATCACAAATTGATAAGTTAAGAACTGGTGCTATTGTGGTTATTCGTAATGCTGACCTTAATCAACCATTACGCATCACTAATAGCCCAAATGGTAACCCAATCTATGCTGCACCAGCAGGTAATTCGATTGGTAATGACGCAAAATTAGTAGCAGTCAATAAGCCTGGAACAAACGTTTATCAGTTTTTTAACCAAGAAAGCGGTAAGGTTCTAAGTGTGTCAACCAATGGTAAAGTCGGTGATTGGGTTGAAGTCTGGGATCGTGTTCCAGGATTTAATCCGTACCAATCATTCTATCTTGATACTATGCCTAATGGTAATCTTATCTTTAGCTCTGTAGCTTTTCCTAACTTAGTGCTTAATCTACCAGAGGGTGGTCGTTCTAATACCTATCAACATTATACTCTATGGAGTAAAGAAGGTATTGAAAACGGTATTAACCGTCAGTTCAAGGTTGATGTATTAGGGTATGGGGCAGATACTGCAATGCGTAAAGTTGAGACTGTTAATCAACCTACAACTAAAGTAGAGATTAAAACTAATGACGGTGTCATTAAGTTAGTTAACAATAACCCTATTGGGGTTGTGGGAAGTGTTGATAAACCTATTGATTTCAGCGGAATTTTGCCTGAACCATATGTCTATACACTACCTAAAGATCCTTTGTTTGTGGCTTATTACAAACAGCTACCTAAAGTTAAAAATGTCAAAACTATTGGTAATTTTTGCCCTGAGATTGCTCGCGGTGAGTTTTCTGATAAAAGCGGAGCATATTGGATTCATCATTTAAATTCTTGTGGACGTATTTATACCTATCTTAACAAAAATGCTATGATTCAGCTTAAATATAACTCAAGTTCAATCGTAGGATTGTATGGAGCAGCTGGTGTAATTTTTGGCGTTGCAACTTCTCAAAGCGGAGGTTGGGGAGCAGCCATCCCAGCTGTTCCAGGAAGCATATGGAACAATCTATCAAACCAAGTATCTTCCTGCTTAGACAAAGGTGCCACAAGCTCTTGGGTAGATCTGGTTGGTAATGGATCCTTAACTCTGCCATTGAGCTGTAATTATTAACCTGAAAATTCTTAAATAACTATCCCAATTTTTAATATGAAAATTGGGATTTTTTTTGACATTAAGCGATCAATCTGTCAACATAAAACTATGTACACAATCTCTTTCTTTTATCTGTTTTTTATACCAAGCATAATAGCACTTATCCCTCCGTTTATTTTATTTATAAACTCTTACAATAGCTCTAAATCATTTTTAGCAGAAAAGCAAAGCTCACAACTTCGTTCAGTAATACCTCCTGCGTTTGGGTATATTTTTTATCTGAATAACAGCACAACATTGAATAGCCATTTTAGCAACCTAGAATCAGATTATATGAAAGGAGTGTTTGCCTTGCTAATTACTATAATTTTGATTAAATGGGCTGATGTATTGTGGACATATAAGTTGAAAAAAAGATCTTTTTTAATCAAAAATTAATACAACACTCTAATTGCCATCAACAAGCCTAACACTAACATTTATCAATTCGTTAATCAAAAAACTGGTCTAGTACTGTCTGTCCCAGACAGCGGACAAGTCGGGAATCGTCTTGAGACATGGACACAATTAAAAGGATTTAATCCGTACCAATCATTCTATCTTGATACTATGCCTAATGGTAATCTTATCTTTAGCTCTGTAGCTTTTCCTAACTTAGTGCTTAATCTACCAGAGGGTGGTCGTTCTAATACCTATCAACATTATACTCTATGGAGTAAAGAAGGTATTGAAAACGGTATTAACCGTCAGTTCAAGGTTGATGTATTAGGGTATGGGGCAGATACTGCAATGCGTAAAGTTGAGACTGTTAATCAACCTACAACTAAAGTAGAGATTAAAACTAATGACGGTGTCATTAAGTTAGTTAATAATAACCCTATTGGGGTTGTGGGAAGTGTTACATCTAACAAATCTAACTCAATTGATTTTGGTGGAATTTTAGATGAACCGCTGCGCAAAGATCCTATCTTTATGATGTACTACAACCAGTTGCCCAAAGTAAAGAATGTTCAGACTATTGGTAACTTTTGTCCTGAAGTTAGTCGTGGTGAATTTTCTGATAGTAGTGGGGCATATTGGATTACTCATTTAAATTCATGTGGGCGTGTTTACACATATCTTAACAAGAATGCTATGATTGGCCTCAAGTATAAAGCTGATAATCAATCTACTTTTTGGGGTTTAGGAGGTCTAGTTGGTGGCGCTGCTACGTATCAAATTGGCGGATGGGGAGCAGTTCCATTTGCGGTGCCAACCGCCTGGAACACTAAGTTAAAAAATGATCTATCTGCCTGCCTGGATCAAGGTGCCACTGGTGCTTGGGTTGACGAATATGGTATCACTTTTGCTTTTATCAACTTATCCTGCAACTACAACTAAAAAAATAATTTCCAGCTTATTCATATGTAAGCTGGATTTTTTGACATTGAGATATTTTAGTGTTAATATAAAATATGTTCTCAGTTTTTTTTATATATTTATACATAATACCAAGCGTATTAAGCATATTAATACCAGTTATGCTGGCATTCAATTTTTATGACGACTCAAAGCAATTTTTGAAAAAATGGCAGTCAGGTGTTTTGGCTTATACAATGATATTTGCAACTGCGCACACTGTCAAAATTAGTACTGACCCAAGTGTGCAAAGTTTATTTAACACAATGGATTTCTATTTTGCAAAAATAGTTACAAATATTCTAATTTTACTGTACTTAATGTTTTTTGTAGATGTATACTTAGTTATTTTCAACTTTAGACCCACAATGTTTAAAAAACTAAAATCATAAAGCTATGTCATTTATTTATCACATCTTAATACCAGCTACAATTGCTTTAATCTTAGCCATTGTATTACACATGAATTATTACAAGTACTACAAAGAGTTTTTAAAAAGTTGGCAATCAAGAATCTTGGGACACTTGCTACTCTTTCTAACTCTGTTCATTATCTATAATTCGTACCATTTAGTCTTTATTAATAAATACAAAAGCAATACCCTAGAGTTCTATATTTGTCCTGTGATTTTTTACTCTTCGCTCATTTTATCAGTTGTAACCATATCAGACTTATATAGAATGAGAACCTTAGGCAAGAACTCTAAATACTATAGAAATTAATATAACACTCTAATTACCATCAACAAGCCTAACACTAACATTTATCAATTCGTTAATCAAAAAACTGGTCTAGTACTGTCTGTCCCAGACAGCGGACAAGTCGGGAATCGTCTTGAGACATGGACACAATTAAAAGGCTTTGATCCTTATCAATCCTTTTATGTGGATACAGTACCTAATGGTAATATTATCTTATCTTCTGTAGCTTTTCCTAATCTAGTTATTAACCTCCCAGAGGGAGGTAAAAGCACAGCAGGTAATAGCTATACACTATGGAGTAAAGAAAGTATTAACGAGGGATTGAATCGTCAGTTTCAAGTTGATGTGTTGGGGCATGGGGAGGAAGTTGAGAAGTCTGTAAGTAGTTCTTCGGGCAATGCTAGCAGTAATGCAAATAATTACTCTCAATCTCAACCACCATCTAACAAAATCTGGCAGTGCTAACACACCAGTCAGTCAAAACACTGGTAAAACTGTTGTTAGTGCTGATACAGAATATGAGTATTGGTTAGTATCTAGCCCTGTATCTTCTTCTGGTGGTAGCTTTGGTGTATCATCAAGTGCATTATCTGGTCAATATCAATAAGTATAAATAATTCCCCCAAAGTATAAGACTTGAGGGATATTGGTTGTTAAACAGAAATAGTATGACTTAGATTAGGTCTTTGAGATGCAAGTTTTTGGCATTTCTCTCTTGTCAACTCTGGTGTTAGTTGAAAAGTATCGACAATTTGTTCCAATAAAAGCGGTTGATTTGAAAGTTTAACAAGTAATTCTTGATATACCTTTCCTTTGACCTCAGCGCTTGCTAATTCATCCAGTTGATTAATAATATCATTTTCTGGAATACCAAGAGCAGTAGAAATTGATCTTTTTGTAATCATGGTGTGTTCCTAAGGTTGTGAATTCAATTTGATTTTAAACAAACCAAACAATAATTCTGATGAATCTATTGTTAATCCATTTTGAATTATGGTAACATATTCACGTTCAAAATCAATCTTGATTATATCATCATAAATAAATGTAGTCAATAATCGGCTTAGAATCAAAAACTCAGATTCTTGCAATATTCTTGGGTGACTTTGGATGCTTGGTAAAAAGTCGGAATATATAATAGTCCATACTTTCTCAATCTTCTTGGTATCTCCAAGTTTTTCCTTCAATACTCGGCAAACAATTGCTTTTTCCATACAAAAAAACATTGCACCGGTAACAGAATTTTTGATTTCGTTAGTCCATATATTCAAAACATTTTTAATAGTTTCTTGATCTTGTTTACTTTCCAGATCGAAGAAACATGCAAAAGTTTCTTTGAACAAGTCAATAGAATGTTTTGAACATTCATAACATAAAACAAATTGTTTTTCAGAACCAAAAACACTTTTGTGAGAAACAAGTCCAATTTTTTTGGCATAACCATTAAATTGGTAAAGCGCTCGCTGTAATTGATCAAGTCTTTCAATTGCTGGTTTATCCATTGTTTTTAGTTTTGAAGGGTCAGGAATTAGATTTTCAAAGAAAAAACCTTTTTTTGAAACGCCAAGGGTAATCTTTTGCCATTCATATATTGGTTGATCTTTAGATACAGTATAATACCAACTAATTAGTAATATTATGAAACTCGGCGTTCCTATGCAAAAACCTAATAGTGTCGCCCAAAAACTTAGAAATTTAGCTGTTTCAGTATCGGTAAAGTATAGTTTTTCATTTTCTATAACTTTTGTGTCAATTTTTTTCAAAGCTACAATTTGAGCAAGCTTTGTTTTTGATTGATTTGCATCAATAACTGATTTGTCTTTTTCTATATGTGAAAATGAACCATAAGTCAAACTTGAAATTGTAAGAATTCCTAAGAAAGTATAAGCAATTCTGTTTTTCATAATCTTCTATCTCTTTTGTAATGAATTTGCCCTATTTAAATATACCACTAAAATCACCTATTGTCAAGTACTTTTGATCTAGTTTAATTAGTGTTGTAGTTAGTGAATTTAATTTATAATTGTATGTGACTATTTGATAATAATTATTAAATCTTAAACAGTTGTTTGATAAAAAAATGAATGAATATGAATGAGACACCAGACAGACTAACACCAATTTTCAAAAAATATTTTATTAATCCAATCAACATTTTAATCAACTTTATCATAATTCATAATTCCTTTATTATATTTACTATAACAATTACTATCTGTCAGTAAGCTATGAAGAGCCGAAATAATAAACGTATTAGGACTCTGGAGAGTACCGCTTTAATATTTGAACAAAAAAATTCTTCATGTATAAAATACATAAAGAATAAAGTGCTTAATTATAGCTAAACCCAACCTCAACCATACATTCTATTAATTACTAAATTTAAATTTGTATCAAACAAATCTTTAGTCGTTTGCATTGTTCTTAAGTTTTTCTTTAATGCAGACCATAGATGTTCAATTGGATTAAAGTCTGGTGAGTATGGAGGTAAGTATAGCAGGCGACAGCCTGCTTCTTCTATTAGTTCTTTTACTTTCGTTGATTTGTGTATTCTTGCATTATCTAATATTACACATTGACCTGCGGTCAACGTAGGAATCAATACCTTTTCAAGGTATGTTAAAAAAGTATCACCGTTGGTGGTACCTTTTACTAACATAGAGCTAGTTATGTATGTTTTATCCTCATCGCTCTTTTTCGTACAAGATCCAATTACGCTTGTTCTATTGTGTTTTATGGCACTAATTACTGTTTGAACTCTTAGACCCTTTCTTGAATATCCAAAGTCTCGCAACATTTCATCTTCTACCCCTGTCTCATCTATGAATACTCTCTGATCAATCGGTATGTTATCTAATTCAGTTTGATAATTAGTTCTTAATTCTTCACTTCGCTCTCTGAAGTTTTTTTGTTTTTTTTACGAGATATTCCTAACTTTTTCATATTGTAAAAAACAGCATTCTGGCTTACTTTTAATTTATTAGCTAATTCGTATTGGTATATATCAGGAGTTAATTCAAGTTGTTTTTTTAACTCCTCTATATCTAGTTTTCTACTATGAATATTGGTCTGTGGTGTTATCTTGTAAAGACCTTCGGTCTTTACAAGTGACAACCAACTATCAATAGTTGATCTACATATTTTATACATTTTAGAAATACTGAGCTTTGTATATTCTTTTGAATTAACAGCTTCTATTACTTTTTTTCTTAAATCAGAACTATACCTCATTTCTGAGGTATGGGTAAATGGTTTTTAATTATTTGTCTAGTTGACGTTGGGTTTAGCTATAATTTAGAGATTACTCATAAGTCAATCCTCCAGAGTTAAATTTTGCATTAGTCAGCGTGGTTATATGTCAGAAAAATAACAAATAGGTCAGGTGTGAGATTTACTAGGAGTATTTGCTCACACCTAATCTCCTTACTTCATTTCTACTTCAAATTACTACGAAGATTGATGATAATGATTTTACAATGAGTTACAGACATTAAGATTAGTGAAACAAATTACTATGTACAATTGCATACAAGATGCCAACATAGAAGTCTGCGTCGACTAAGGTTAAGTTAGAAACTACATAGTAATAAGGATCAGCCTTTGCTTTGTGCAGCTCGGTTGAGGCAACATGTTTGACAAATTGCTGAATACCTGTTAGAGTAGACATAAGTACGAATCCTAAAAATAATCTCAGCTGTTAGCCAGATTAGTTTGGTTGCCACTCTGGCTAACACTAAGGTTTGCGCAATTCTTCAGGTAGCTCCTTTGTAATATCTGCCTGTTACTTATGACAATACAATATTTCTATAATATTGTCAAATATCTGCATTTTTCTGATGCGGATATTTTTTATCTATCTCTAGACTAACTTTGACCAAACTAACAAATTACCCTCCAAGTTCTTATGCAAGGAGATGGAGCAAGTACAGCATTAGGTGAAGAACCAAGTGTTGAATTACCTATTCCAGTACCTGAGGTAAGTTATGAGGAGCAGAAAGTGGAGGTGTTAGAATAGGCATCAACTATTCAATTAGTTAATCAAGCTGAAAAACTAAAGTCAGGGACAAAGTTAGTTCTTCGTAATGCAGAAAACAAATATTCTCTGAATATAAAAACAGCCCTAAAGCTCTTTTTTAATTTTATCAGCCATCGCTTCTGCCTCTAATGCCTCATACACCACAGACTCTCCAAGGAATGCTTCTTGAACACTATTAGCAGGTATCAAGTGTATGTGAAGATGCGGAACTTCAAAACCAACTATATTCATGATGATTCTTTCCTTATTGGGATAAGCTTTTTTAAGTTTAGTTGCTATTTTTTTGGCATAAATTTGAATATCCGCATATTCTTGATCGTCTAGCTCTAAGTAGCTATCCACTTCTTTCTTAGGGATTATAAGCGTATGCCCAGGCTGCATTTGATCTTTGGCCAGAATTGCGATAAACTGCTCTGTTTCATCTACTATATGAGCTGGAAATTCTTTATTGATTATTTTAGTAAAAATTGATGGCATAAATTAATAGTTGTGATTAATTGTCTTGCTTTGTTGAGAATTTGTCAAAAACTGTTTTGGCTGCCATTATTATTTTAGGACCATTAATTTAGAATTGTTTTTTGCTTTTACTTGTGCTTTTTATCGTACAATTATTCATACAACCATGTTTTTATACTTTAACAAAGATTTAGTCAAGAGCTCTTTTGTAGACTTGTTTGGTGGAAATAATTCTTTCTTGCAAATTTTTGACAGAGCTTTTGATTTTACCTCGTACAAATTCCGCGACATAGTAAGTTTTCATTCTGAAAGACAGCTATGGGAAAACCTCTTTTCGCTTCAACAGACTTTGTTTTATAGTACTAACAAAAATATTTTGGAGCAATGCACAGATAGCCCAATCAAATTTGCTCGCACTCTTGCAATTGCTATTCTTTTTCGCAATTGTGTATACCTAAGTAGTTACAATCCAATTAATCAAACAACTACAGTATACCCAGGAAATATAGATGCCTCAATCCAATGTGCATTAGCCACGCTAAGAGAGTTTGATCCTATGAATTTTTTAGGTATTGATATCAATCTTTTAACTTCATGCTTGGGACAAAAGCTCAATTATATTGGAAATGTTGAAGCAACTTTTTTTCAGTTTATGTATGATATTAGTCATCGTATATATGGAGTCCCAATTACACCAAAGTATGCGGATCAATATTGTTATCAAGGAATTACCTCACGACTCAATCTTGAGCTTGAATTACACCTCAATAGAACGCAGCCGCACCTTCATAATCAAAGCCATGATAGCCGAATGTTGACCATGCTAGAAAAGCTAGAAAATATGCAGATAGAGGCTAAATTTGCACAAGAATTATACGATAAAACAGTTGATAATTATTATCGCTATCTAATGAACGACGCCTTAGGTTTTTTGCGATTGAATCTAAAAAATTCTTATTTAATTGAGTTTTTAGAAGCTTGCAATCTGTTCACAATTTACGAAAACCAAACAATCAAAATCACAGCCTCGGCTATCAGAAGCATAGATATATTCACTATAAGTCAGAAGAAAAATTTTATTACTAAGGTAAAAAACACTCATCTTTTGAACTATCAGTTAAATCATCAGTAAAAACATAGCGCCAACGTCATATCACTAGTATATGGCGTTGTTATTTTTGCAGAAGTAGCGTTTAGACTGAAGTAATATTTTATGATATAATACTGATATGTTAGATCAGCCAGAGTACTTAAGTGGTAATTTTGATTCTAAAACCCACTCTAATTCTATTCATCAAAAATATGAGAAGAGTGAGCAGAATAAGAAAAATGAGAAACCAAATAGAATCCCTCAGGGGGTTAGCGAGCTGTTCAATATTTTCTTTAGACTGCAATCACAGCATGAGCATAAGCACAATTTTAATGCATATCAAGCGCAAGTTGAGCTGAGTCCAGAAAGTATTTTGAACGAACAAAATATCAAAGACGTAATTGGACAAACTTTTTTAGGCATGGCACTTATTAAAAGCTCAGATACTCTTGGGGCTTTAGAGCTAGTTTTTGACCGAAGCGAAAACTCAATAAAAGAAATAAAAAGCATGGAAAATATTATTGATGAAAATGTAACTGAAATCACGGAAGCAATTGAAGAGGGCGAGTCTGAAAGAGAGGTGATTGAAAAGTTTAGAGAGATGCTCCTAGATTCTTTTGACCGTGAGATTACTAAGCCAAAGTATGTTCAAGAGCTACTAGCAACAATTGATCAAGAAGACTTATTATTGCTAGCTAGCAAGTTCGTAGAAATACACAAGTTACACGACACTAAGATTGAAGCACTAACTGACCAAGTCAGGGCTTCTATAAAGCAAAGTAAAGGCAATATCAAATATGTAAGCAAAGAAGAGGGAGAAGAAGCTTTAAAGCCATTAAGAGAAGAGGTAGATAACGAGCTGTCAGAGACAGAAGAGAAGATAATCAAAGAGCTATTGAATCAATATAGCCCTGTACTAAGAGCTAATAAGGTATTAAAATTTAGAAGAATGTACACTATGCTAGAGTGGTTTGAGAATAATATTGAATCAATTGAAAATGGCAACTCATTACCAGTATTAGACCAAGCAACACAAGCAAAACTAGATGCATTAACCTCAAATTTCTCAACTAACATTAGCGACTTTATAACAGATCCAAAATCAGATCAGTCAAAAGAAGAGTCAAAACAATACCTACTACTATCAAAAAAAATTTATACCCAGTTCGGACTATTAATGCGAAAATATTTTAATACACCAGAAGCCAGAGCGGCAATAAAACATGGAATTGAAGAAAGTATGCCCAAGAAGTCTGGACCTGAAAATGTACGAGTGATTATCGCAGAGTTTTTGAGACAGTTTGAGGCATTAAGTTAGTCTAAACAAGCTTTTATACACAATAAGAAACAATAGAAAAAACCAAAGAAAATTGCTTTGGTTTTTGTTTAATTTTTTCAGAAATTTTCTCAGAAATTTTATATTTTCTTTAATCTTTTAAGCTCGGCTTTGGACACCACTCTTAGTGAAGTAATTTTGTGTAGTGTAATGTCAGATGTCAAATCATCAAAGTCTTCAATAGACTCTATTATATCGGAATATTTTTCGGTATGCTCATTATTATGACCAATACAATTATCCAATATGTCTTTGAGAATCATTCTAACTTCTACTGCTCCGTCTTTGTGAAGATTAATAAATTCTTGGCGCCAAGTTGCAAAACTTTTCAGCTCAGTCATTTTTTACCTCTATCTAATTTTATCTAATAGTTTAGATTAATTTTCAATAAAATACTAGACTTTGTAAGTCTTACAGTTTATTTGATTCTGTACAAATAATTTTTTACCTACTATAATTAATATATGTTTAAATCACCTATTTTTAAGCTTTTAAGCTTTTCTGCCCTGTCTTGGATAGCGCCTTTTATTGTCAGTATTTTTATGATTGATTCTTCAAAAAAAATATTAGTCTATAAGCCAGATTATATCACATTCAAAATTACCATGTTTGCCTTATTGATTATAACAACTATGATTGGTTACTTTGTCATTAGAGCTAGCAAAAAGTTCAATTGGGTTTTGACAGCAATTATATTTTTGCTTGTATCATGTGTACTTGATGTCGTGGTTTTGATTAATATTTTTAACATGAATACTACCACCTGGGTATTAACTGTTTTGCCAGTCTACATAATTGTCTTTTTTGGCTTGGCATACATTATACTTAGAAGAGAAACTTCAACAGAGCTTGTGGAGGGTGTAAAGACTACAGCTCACCAAGCAAAGCAATCAGCAGTAGACAAAGTAAATAACATTATTCATTAAAACCTCATTATTGAATTATGTTTAAATACGAATTAACGATAAAGGATATTAGCAAAATAAGATTCAATCTCAATAAGCTTCCAGAAAATGCTAATATTCATTTGACGGATAAAACTGATAACGCGTCTCCATTTGCAATTGCCCCCATGCTGCCTAAGAACAATATAACAATAACATTTGCGCTACGTAATCACTATCATATGGGTAAAATTACTGCTATTATTGATGAGCTGAATATTTTTTTGGATATGATAAAAGCTAACTCTAATATTGGCGAGCTACTTATCGTGTCAGGCTCTAACAGGGGTGAAATCGATACAATATCAATGCTTGATTATCTCAAAACTATCGACAATAAGCAAGATATTGGCGTAGCTTATAACTGCAATATGCAAGCCCAAGAAGCAGGGCAAGAAGAAGAAAATGCTAGGCTTGCTCTCAAATTAAAACATAAGTTTGTGAAGTCGGTTTATATTCAGATTACTGATGATTTGGACAAACTTGAATCTGGTATCAAATATATTAGGTCAGTTCGTAAGGGCGTGAAAATCGCAGTATGCGTACTTAAGCCTTCTAATTCACTATTAAACTCCATGAAGTTAAGACCATGGAAAGGTGTTAAACTAAGCCCTGAGTTCTTGAATAATATTGATCGCGCGCAATCTATTAATAATTGGAATATCAGGGAGTTAAAAAAAAGCGATGTGGATTTTTTATTTACAGTTTAAAGCAAATTTTTTAAAGCAAATTTGTACAAAAAAGCCTCCAAAAAAAATCTCCAAATTAGGAGTTTTTTTGGAGGCTTTTTTGATTGTTTTTTTGATTGTTTATTATAAGACTTAAGCTTCAATTCCTGGAAAATCAGCACCGTATAACAATGTTTCATTCACGTGAGTGTACTTAATCATTTCATCTTCTTTGAACCAAATTGAGATTTCTCTATTAGCTTCTGCTGGCTCTTCTGAAGAGTGAATCAGGTTACGCACTGCACGGTTTTCAAAGTTAGCCATTGCGTACGAATCAAGAGTATAGTCCCCTCTGATAGTACCTACATCTGATGTAGTTGGCTCTGTACCACCTACAATTTTACGCACAATAGCGACTGATTCGTTGCCCTCCCATACCATAGCAACCACTGGTGAAGATTTCATATAGCCTACAAGAGCTCTAACAATATCCTTACCGTATTCAATAGCTTCTTTGTCAGGAGTAACACCTCTTGCTATCATATTATCAACTACTTTTTGACCTTTTGCAGTGTACCAAGCATCGTCTTTGTTGTAATGATTATACAGATCTTGTTCACCACAGACCATCATCTTCATTCCTACAAGTTTTAGACCTGTGTACTCAATTCTTTTAATAATATCTCCAATTAAATTTCGTTGAACTCCATCAGGTTTAATCATGACGTAAGTTCTTTCTGTTTGTGGTAATGACATAAAAATTCTTTTTTAATTCTTGTTTGAATAGCTTGTTTTGTCAAGTTGACAAACCATTAAGCCACTCCTTAAATTTGATTTGCTTATAGACTTGAAAAACCCCAATTAACAATGGCAAGAGAGACAAAGCAATTAAGCTTAACTGCCTGATATTCATAGTCTTAGAGCTAACAATCTTGCCGTTTCTATGCACAACAAAACTTGGCTCGTCAAAGCCTAGGCCTTCAGTGATTTTTTTCACCCCTTCTTGGTATGTAATCAATTGATTAGCATCTAACTTATCTCTTTCTATAATATTAGGAGGTAAGTAATCAGACAACATGGTGGTAAATTTTGGATAGCTTATGTCTTCAATTACCCCTGTGCCAGTACAATTAATGTCCTCACTTGAGTTGATTTTATTTATCACTAACAAATAGCTTGTCTTAGTATTAGGCACTGAACATAGCAAGTAAGATACATCTACACTAGACTGGAGCTTTAACCAATTGCCAGGCTCTTTCCTGCTATACTCATTTTCTATGGTATCATCCATAACTACCTGAAATTTGGTTTTGTCGTACTCTCCTAACTCAGACGTTCTTGCAATTTTCTTATCGTCTCCAATATATTCATTATTCCATGGAGAAGCAACCCAATTAAAAAGTAAAATAAAAAGCAAGACACCCATCATCATAGTATATGGGATTTTACTAAAGACTATTCCAGGCATATCTCCGAACTTGTTTCTGTCTTTGCTGCTTGAGTATTTAGACATCTTGTCAGATTTTAATACTGAATATATAGATTCTTTTGACCACTTTTTACTTTTGAAATTCAAAAAATATTCCTCATTAAATTGCACATATTCATTCGGCTTAGAATCAAACAAATAATACTGTGAATTAAATACATAATCCTTTGGAAGAATTGCATTGAATCTTGGGTTAGAGTACTCTTTTACTAGAAGCAAATCACCTTTACCAATCAAATCCTCAATTTTATTTTTTGATAAGCTTTTAGAAACCGTGTTATAGTTTTGATCAATTATATCATAGCTATTTGCTTTAAAATTAAACATACATATACATAATATACCACAAATACTAATTATTATCAAAGAACTGCATCAAAAACTGCAGGATATTTACAAATAACATCACAATAGATCCGAGCAAGGCCGTAGCTGCTGCAACTGGCTGATTGGCATGATAGTTATTCAAGATGTTAGAGGTATCATAAAGAATGTATCCACAGCTTAATAAAATTAAAAACCCAGTAAAGAAAATACCCAAATTAAAACCAGTAATAAGACTAACAACAATGATAGCAATTGATGCTAAACCAGCAAACATCAAAAATGATCTCATAAAACTAAAATCTATACCAGTAAAGTAAACTATTCCAGTCATCATCAAGAAAAACCCTAGCGTGAAAAAGACAGCAGGCGCAAGAAGACTTGGGGTATACAACACAGCTGAGTAGATCAATGGGATAACAAACAAAGCTTCGAGGCAAGCAAAGGCAAATAACCCAAAATATTGCACAGGCTTACTTGCACTACTAGCTGTAAAATTCAAAAAGAAACTTGTAACAAATCCAAAAATAAGAATTGATATAAGGGAAATCCACCAGTTACCAGCGTAAAATCTTGTAATAACAGCTGCTAAGCCGCTTGTAATTAAAAACGAATTAGCAACAACAAAAGTCAAAACCCCTAAAAACAGGTTGAGATAAGTAGCTGTTATAAAACTCCTCCTAGCACTACCGTCAACCTCAGCATACATAGGTGAGTTGGCGTTTAGGTTAATATTCTGATTCATATCTTGTGTATTCATAATACACATTCTATCTAAAAATATTAAATATGTAAAGAACGTTGTGTAATTTGACATTTAGTGTTTTTTGTAATAAATATTATATTAGGTTAAACAATATACTAAAATATTAAGCTAAAACTAATAGTAATAATTTGATAGTAATTTCACCATAACCACAAGACAACAAAGCACAGAATAATCAAATAATAATCAAATAATAATCAGTAGGTAATAAAAAATGCATACTACTAATTCCATTGCTAACGACGTTTTATCCCTAGTTAGCGACATAGAGTTAATGGCAGTCAAAGAGTTTCAGAATACTTGCAGCGATGTAGTGATTCGTTTAATTTTGCGAGATCAGTTAGGTCGTAAACTCAACTTAAACTCTCTCAAAAAAATGATTTCAAATAGTAACAAAATCAACACATTTTTGTTTGATGAAGTTAGTAAACAAGTTATTGCCTGCTTTACTATCATCACTCAAGGAGCGCCTCGCGTTATTTATTCTAATTTATCTTCTAAGAAGAAATACCTCTTTCAAGTACAGACAATTCAAAAAATCTTGCTTGAAGAAATGGTAAAATATGACGGACAAGATGGTTCCTCTTTACTAGTGCAAATATCAATGAATTCAACTAAGATTCGCAATCCTCATCTATTAGCCAAAAACCTTGGTTATAATTCAGCGATTGCCCTATCTGTACTAAGTTTATCAGCACTTACAACCCTGTTTGACTCAAGTTATTGGGGAATAGTTAGCGTATATTTACTTTTATGGCCATTTTTTGCAACCTTTATATTCTTTTTACCTTGGCACTTACTACTAGTTTTTCCCATTGCAGTGTTCGTAGCCTCAACAGCAACAAAAGCAGCTCAAATGATGATTGATAAAAAATTTGCAGAGTTAGATTCGTATACAGATTCGTACGATGATGACCATACCAGATGATCGCACGATATAAAAACAAACCCCATAATAAGTTAATTATTATGGGGCTTTATTTGTAAACAACTTTAGCTTAATATTTTAAGCTTACTAAATATAGACTTTTGAGTAAGTCGTGAAAATAATTCAAGGGCAAAAAATAATCCCTAAAACTTAAAAGCTAGGAATTATAAGCTGCCACAAATTATAAGCTATTTAACAATAAGTGTTAGCAATAAAGTATTAGCAATAAGCACTAAATTCATCAAGTAGAGCATGATATTGATTGTATACAATGCTTGGATTTGGATAGCGTAAGCCTTTAGTTTGCATGTAAGAATCAGTAAAGTCGTTTTTGGAATCAAATCCTTGAACCCCTAGTTGACTGTGCGCTAGGGAAAATATTGAGCTTGTAGGGTTGTGAGCGATTATAAAACTCACTAGATAATCCGGCAATATGAGTAAAGTTGGTTTGATTTTAGTCCAAGGATAGTCATTGAGCTCTCTTAGCATTAGTGTTGATCCTAAGCGATATGCTTGAGCATGAAAAGATTGATGTAAATCTCTAAAGATAGTTTCTTTTTGAGTTATAATAGCATTTTTAAAGAAGGTGTAATTATCAACAAAATTTAAAAAACTATCATATTCAACAGAATATTTTTCTTTGAATAACACATCGATATCTTCAATATTACGCAAGAAAACACTATCGGAGTTAATTCCAAACATGTTTAAATGATCTTTTAGCTCATACAATAGCTCCATACGAAAAGTATCATTTAAAACACTAGTTGTAAGAAAATTACTATTTTCAAAGCCGCTCAGAACAGTTAAATCATTATTGTTTGATATAACTTTAGTAGTCTCAAAAAAATCATGCTGGTGAAAATCTATGCCAATGCTAGAATGGTGGTAATTAATTCCCAGCTCATTAAGAAAGAATTTTATGTTAGCTTCAAAAACTCCCTTAGAAGAAGTAATATTGTTATGAGGGTAATAAATTATACCTATACCTAACATTTGAGTATCTATTTTTTCTTTGAGTTGCGTAGCCCAAGTGTATGCCGGTGAATCCATCTGTACCTCCTAAGATATTGACTGATATTGGCTGTGAGCTTTTTAAAGAACCTCTTAGAGGTTGAAATTAGCTCATATTTTAATGCTACATTATTTATCATAATTTGTCTAAAATACTTTTTTTGTTAATAATTCATTCATGAACACAGAACACAAAGCAGAGCAAAAAATAGAGCAAAGTAATGAGCAAAAAATAGGCTATGCAATAAGTAAAAGCCTTGCAAATAGGTACACATCAAAAAGCTTCATTCAAGACTCACAAATTGATGAAAATCATTATAAGTTAATTGTTGAGGCAGCGAATATGGCACCTACTTCTTTTGGTCTGCAGCCTTTTAAGATTATTGAAATTAGATCTCAAGAGCTAAAAGATGCTATTTCACCTATAGCTTTTAATCAGGCTCAAATCAACACATGCGAGACAATTCTGGTTTTCGCTATTGAAAAAGATTTGAACCAGTCGATGGAAGAGTACTGTGCTAGAATCGTCAAGGTTAAAAGGCAAGATGAAGATGGTGCAAAGGGTTTTATAGCTTATATTAAAGGGTTTTTAGAACAATTAAGTAGTCAAAACTCTGACACAAACACTAATGTATTAGAGTCATGGTCAGCTAAGCAGGCATATCTTGCATTAGGCTATGCTAGTATGACCGCAGCGTTGCTAGGTGTTGAAACTGCTTGTATGGAGGGTTTTAACCCTATAGCGCTTGATGAGCTTCTGAATCTTGAGGCGAAAGGTCTCAAATCAGTTGTTATGTTGACTATTGGTGTTGGTAACCAAGATGATACTAATAAGACTAAGCCTAAAGTTCGTAAAACAATAGATGAGCTAGTGTTAACTAACTTGTAATTGCTTAAAAAATGTTGTATAATATTGTATAATTTGTAGAATATAAAATAATGCCTGAAATATGCCTGAAAGTTTTAGTAAAAATCAAAAGATAGATGCGCTCTATAAGATTCTTAATGTTTCTTACTTTTATCAGAAGAAATTCTTGGCTGATGGAGATGAATGGGAAGCAGAACTGTCTTTTATGGATAGTAAAGTGATAATGATTTTTATCGCAATATACGCAATTTTCTATAACGAAGAGCGTGTAGTTAAAGATATTACTAATGAAGTTGATACAGTAATGTTTTTTGATTCATACTATAATTTTGAAGTTAACAAAAAGAGAGACGATGAAGGTGTGATGTCTAATCATGCTGTATTATTGATTTTTTATTATATGATTTTTAATCATACTGCCTTCAATCTTAGCGATAAATTCTTGTTTGACGCAGATCGTTTTGTGGATAAAATGACATATCTATATAATACAGAAAATGAAGATGGTAATAAGATTGAATATGAAGATTTGCCACAGAAAGAAAAAATCTATACAGATATGATCATGAATAATATTCAAGAATTGTTTACGTTCAGAAAAAAAGCAATGGCAAAAGACGGTCATGTAGACTATCTAGAATCAGTAGAAGACTTACAAAAGTATGATACTAACGAAATAACAAATTACCTTCAAGACTCAATCAACATTCTGTTTAACTGCTATTCAGACGCAATCTCGGTATCTGTAGAGTGCATGATAGAAACCCTCAAAACCTATATTATGATATATACAGAGAATTACCTGAACATTGAAAAAGATTCTGACGTTGCCAAAGACTTGCACTACAAACAGCATTTTCTTGAGTTTTTAACCAACGATGTGTATCACGAATTTATGGTCAATGTTACTGACTTTGAGAAGTATTTTAAGAACTAAAGCACAGCTAAAACATGGAATTAGAAAAAAATAGAACCCCAAAACTTAATTGTTCGGGGGTTCACTAATCTTAAGGAAGCCTTAACTGATTAGTTTATCTGATTCGAGTGCGCTGTGGCTTAATGCTTAACAATAGTTAGTAATGACTTTTGATAGCCAGTGAACTCAGCTACTTGAGAAGAATTAACTTGCTCAGGCTTAACACCTGCTAATTGCGCAAGGGTTGTACGAGCATTTTTAGAGTTAATCACTGCTTTCAAACTATTTAGCTTGTTTGTCATACAGACGCTTTTAGCACCTACACAACTAACATCTATTTTGTTTTGAATATTGTTGAGCGCGTTCTCCACTTTGATAGTAGAAACACTTGGATTAATATAGCTGCGTACAGACGCGTCTTGAGCAGATGGTGTCGCGAAAGCAACACCAGGGATCACAATCATTGCACCAAGAGCGATAGCAGAGGTAGCGATAGAAGTAGCGATAAAATTGGAGTTAGACATTCGGGGTTTTCCTTTTTAAAGAAATGGTTTACTTGAAATCTTTTTTAATTATGACACAGTTTTTTAGTTATGTCAAGTTACAACACCAATAATTATCATATAAATATGAAAAAACATGATTAAAAAGAGGATAAAGTAGGCAATAGTTAATTAGTATCTGTTTTTTAAGCTGAGATGATGAGTGTGCGCTTGAAGATTATGGAAGAGTTTGGGTTGCAACCCTGATTAAAGTAGTTGAGGGGTTGAGAGATGGTCTTTTGGTTGGTTGCTTATTTGACATATGTAAAAAAAATACTGAGTATTATAGCACTGTTAAATTATGCTAACAGTCTATAGTAAGTCTGTAGTAACAACCCTAGCAACAAACCAAAACAAGCTTTTTAGGAGAAAAATATTTTGTTAAACCCCAAAGCAGCCTTTACTGTATTACTCATGTCGGCCATTGCGTTATTTAGTACTATCAGTCCAGCCAAAGCAGGTGATTATAATCCTAGCAATCAACAAAACTATGGTGACAATCAATATGAGCGGCATCAACCCCTTCAGCCTGTGCATAAGTCAAAGCTAAAAAACAAAAAGCATCACAAGCATCAGCACAAGCGTTATATGCACCGTATGCACAAACAGCATGGACACTATCAAGATCGCTACCCGAAAGGTGAAGGAGCACCATGCTATGACCGCCCTTGCTATGAACCAGAAAAACCTGTAAGATCGCCCCAACATCACTAGCCGCACACTAGCACACTAGATGATGTGTTGACGTTATTCTTTTATGATTCTTTGCTTATTAATATTATTTTAAGTAAAGAATTTTTTTGTGCTTTTGGACTCAAGGCCGTGCAGCGTATTGACAAAATATGCCTTTTAAATTATTAATCATATGCAATCAATTTTAAAATACACAAAAAAGTTATGTTAATAATTTCAAAATATTTACTACCTCTTCTAGTAATTGTTGCAGCACCCCTAACTCCGTTAGTATCACAAGCAAATTCAGTCATTCCATTCGTAAGTCAAGCCAAACTAGAGGCTATGACTCAAGCCAAAACTCAGACTAAATGCTTCAAAGTAAAGAACAATGTTTTGCTTGTTCCGCGCTCAATCAACCCAAAACAACAAGAGTTTTTAGCTGTTATCAGGGTTACTCAACAGGCTTATGAAGAAATTATTTTCAATTTTTCTGTTGAAAATGCTTTTAAACAATGCTTAGAGAACGGTCAGCCAATTAACGGTTTCAAAGTTCCTCAAATCATGAATAAGCCTGGTATGATTAGCCTAGATACCCAAACTCGCTATAAGTCAATTGCTACAAAATTCAAGGTTATTGATCAAAATGGTAGCTATGATATTAGTGCAAAAGGATATGTAGACGTAACTTTTTCTGAGTCTAATGGGTACATTGTAAAATCTAATCTAAAAAGAGTGTAATCAAAATCCAAAAGCCCAAAAAGCCCAAAAAAAACAACAGCTCAAGAATTAATCTTAAGCTGTTTTTATTATATTTTATCTGATATTTTATCAGTTTTTACCAGATTTATTTGATGCTAATTGCCTAGTTGCTAGTATTAACTACCAAAATCTGGAGCGCTTAGCTGATTGATGATATTTATCAAGCGAAACGGTTGAGTGTTAGTAACTTGTCCTAGATTTTTTGCTGAACGATATCCATTGAGTTTTATGCCAATAGTTGTATCATAAAACAAGAAAGAAACCACAGGGTAAGACTGATCAACAGGAGTAGGGCCGCAACCAGTAAATTTAGTGTCCCAAACTACACGATTTGACGCATATCCAG
>JAPJYX010000137.1:0-12742 GCA_030503985.1 Himalopsyche tibetana
CTCGATTTCTTTCATCGGGTCTAGCTGCACCAATAAAGCGGGTTTAACTTTGGGGTCAAACATTAAATCGATGTAGATTTTGATTTCATCAGCGCGCTCATTATCAACCAGCCTAGACAGCAATTGGCGGAAATCATCGCCCGGCTCTACCGCCCTGCCAAACAAAGTTTGCACGGCTTTAGACATTTGAGAGCCGATTTTGCCATCGGCATCAATCAGCAACAAGCCTTCGTCTACTGTATTCAAAATGGCGGCCATTTCTTGCTCGGCGGTATCGGCTTTCGCGTCTGATGCACCTAGTTTGCTAATAAATTTTCTCACGATGTAAGCAAAAATGGCCAGTGCGATCAAAATCGCAGTTAACTGAATCCAGCGTAAAGTTTGCGCTTTATTTTGCACAGCATCTTCGATGTTACCTACCAAGGCGTTGCTGGCTGCAAACAAACGCTGGTTCATCGCTTTTGACTCAGCAGCCGCGCTGGCTAAGTCTTTCTCTTCGATGGAAGCACCCTCTTTTAAGAGAGCTTGCAAGCTAGTTTTATAGTCAGCCCATAGCGGCAATACCGCATTCACTGATTGCTCTATCGCTGTAGTGTTCAAGTTAAAAAGGCTAAACACCTGCGTCTCTTCGGTTTGCGCTTTCAATTTTTTGATGTTGCTGTCAAACGCGCTAGCCGATTGGCGTAATTCGCTCAAGCTATTGCCCATAGATAAATTGTCACGCTTTTCTTGCTGTGCATTCAGTATGGATTTGCCAATGCTTTGGGTGAGCGCACGTTGGCTACCCGCCACGTTAATGCGATTAGCTACCTCTTCTAGCTGAAAAGAGGTGTAAATATTAAAAAACAAAACTGCCAAAAATAAAACCAAAAACATAGACACTGCAATAGCAAGATCTTTGTTTTTTCCAAAATTAACGTTAGTAAACATAGTGAAAAAAATAGTGAAAAAAAACTTAAAAAAATTATCATTTTATGTTACACCAAGCTGACAAATTCTGGTTAAATAAAAAGTGAATTTAAACAATTGCTTTCAACACGAATGGTTTAATAAGTCTCAAAAATACACCTTTAACTAGCTCTGCCCTTTTTTCAAGCAATTCGGCGACGCTGCAAACTACTGCCACACGCTTTCAAAGCGCAATTGTTAAGCGTGGGCTTTGGTTACAATCATTAAATGTATTATCTTGATAATTCTTTTGATTTCAGGCGAGCACTGCGCAAAGCCTGCTGGCTAGCAGTTATTGCATGGGCGAGTGTGTCAGTGCTGCCAGCTGCCGCGCAAAAAGCGCCCAATGTTTCAACTAGTAAGCCTTCAAGCAAATCCGATAACCAAGCCTCCGCTGGCGAAGTGCAGCGCCTAGGCAAAGATCGCCTCACCCTTAACTTTGCCAATGCCGAGCTCGAAGCAGTGGTGCGCACCGTGGCTGAAATGGTGGATAAAACCGTGGTGGTAGACCCGCGCATTAAAGGTACACTCAATTTACAAAGCGATAAGCCAATTACCCGTCAGCAGGCTTACCAATTACTGCTTACGCAATTGCGTTTGGCGGGTTACAGTGCTGTAGATACAGGTCGCGTGTTGCGCGTGGTACCTGAAGCCGATGGCAAACTGCAAGGCGGCGCGGTGAGCGCGGAGCCGATTATTGTGAAGCGTGGCGACGAACTGCTCACGCAAATATTCAAGCTGCAATTTGAAAGCGCCCAAACCATGCTCGCCGTGGTGCGCCCGCTGGTTGCGCCCAACAATGTGGTGACCACCGCGCAGGGCAGCAATGCCCTGATTGTGACTGATTACGCAGAAAACCTGCAACGCATCAATAAGCTGCTCACCGAACTAGACAAACCCAGCGCCCCGCAAACCCAGCTAATTCCGCTTAAGCACGCCAGCGCAGTAGACATTACCAGCTTGCTGCAACGACTGCAAGACGGCACCGCCGCCGCACCCAATGGTCAACCCGCCCCGCGCAGCACGATTTTGGCGGAGGTGCGCAGCAATAGTCTATTGGTTAAATCGCCCAGCAATATTGCGCTGGATCAAATTCGAAATCTGATTGCCCAGCTTGATACGCCTGGCGCTAAAAACGGCAATGTGAATATTATTCACCTTAAAAATGCTGATGCCACCAAACTCGCGGCCACGCTGCGGGCAGTGCTCAGCGGCGAGGTGACCTCACCCGTTGCAAGCGCTGCCACCGCACCAGGCCAACCAGCCGCCTCAGGTGCAAACACGGGTTTGTCTGAGCGCAGCACCGTGCAAGCCGATGCCACCACCAACACGCTAATTATCACGGCCAGCGAGCCTGTGTACCGCAATTTGCGCGGCATTGTGGAGCAGTTAGATGTGCGCCGTGCGCAGGTTTACATTGAAAGTTTGATTGTTGAAGTGACCAGCGAAACGGGCGCAGAGTTTGGCGTGCAGTGGCTCAATGGCTTGTCGCGGGCGGGCGGTAACAACGGTAGCACCGCCTTTGGTGGCACTAGCTTTTCGGCCAGTAACGGTGGGGTAAATATTCAAGCTGCTGCCGCTGATCCCAATGCACTCTCAGGTGCTGGCTTTGTGTTGGGCATCGCCAATGGTGTGTCTTCAGTTTTGGGTAAACCTTTTTTAAACCTTGGCTTTTTGGCGCAAGCGCTTCAAAAAGAGGCTAAGGCAAATATTTTGTCCACGCCCAATGTCACCACGCTAGATAATGAAGAAGCCAAAGTCATCATCGGTGAAAATGTGCCCTTCATCACAGGCAGTTATTCGCAAGCGGGCAGCACAGGCGGCGCAACGACTAACCCGTTCCAAACCATAGAGCGCAAAGACGTAGGGCTCACTTTGAAAGTGCGCCCCCAAGTGAGCGAAAGCGGCACAATCAAGCTGGCGATTTATCAAGAAATCAGCGCGGTGAAAGACAAAACCTTGGCGGCAGGCATTATCACCAGCAAGCGCTCGCTAGAAACCAATGTGCTGGTGGACAACGGGCAAGTGGTGGTGATCGGCGGGCTGATTGAAGACGGATACAGCGATGGCGTCGATAAAGTGCCGTTTTTAGGCGATTTGCCAATTGTGGGCAATTTGTTTAAAACCCAAAGCCGCAAACGCAGCAAAACCAATTTAATGATTTTCTTGCGCCCAGTGATCATCAGCGATGGCGTGGGCAGCAGCTTGCTTAGCCAAGACCGCTACGAGGGCATACGCAGCTTGCAAGAGCAAAGCCAGCCTACGTTTAACCGCATTTTGCCTAACACGGGCGCACCCGTATTGCCCGTGTTTGAAGAGGTGAAAACCACGCTCAAGCCGCTATTGCCGCTTAAGCCCTAATCGCTGCAGCACTATTACTTGGTAATTGTTGTGAATGCTCAACCTTTAATCCCCTACGCTTTTGCCAAGTTGCACACTGTGCTGGCTTGGCGCGAGCAAGCGGTTTTGTGGGTGGCTACTACGGCCGACACGCCGCGCAGCGCTCTGGCAGAAATCGCCCGTGAGCACGGCGCTTACAGCCTGCACACCCTAAGCGAGGCTGATTTTGCAACGGCGCTGCAATCACAATATGGCCAAAGCAGCCTGCAAGGCAGCGCCCAAAGTGTGGCCGATGCAGCGGGGCAGGAGCTGGATTTAAACCGCCTCATGGATGACATTCCCGAGGTGCAAGATTTGCTAGACAGCGCCGCTGATGCGCCGATTATCAAGCTCATCAATGCCCTGCTCACCCAAGCCGTTCGCGAGGGAGCAAGTGACATACACATTGAGCCTTTCGAGGCGGCCACCGTGGTGCGCCTGCGAGTAGATGGCACACTGCGCGACATTGCCCGCCCCAAGCGCAGCTTGCATGCGGCTTTGGTTTCCCGCATCAAAATCATGGCGAACCTAGACATCGCCGAGCGCCGCTTGCCGCAAGACGGGCGCATGGCGCTGCGCGTGGCGGGGCGACCTGTGGACGTGCGCGTGTCCACCTTGCCTGTAGGCGGATCGGGGCAAAGCGGCGCGGGCAGCGAAAGAGCGGTGCTGCGCTTACTAGACAAATCCGAATCTCGCCTCGATTTAACCGCGCTGGGCATGGCTGCGCCCACCCGCGCGGCGGTGGACAAACTCATCAAGCAGCCTTACGGCATTGTGCTGGTGACTGGCCCCACAGGCAGCGGCAAAACCACCACGCTGTACTCAGCGATTAAACGCCTAGACGCCGCCACCACCAATATTTTGACAGTCGAAGACCCGATTGAGTACGAGCTCGCAGGCATAGGGCAAACCCAGGTTAATGCCAAAATCGACCTTAGTTTTGCCACTGCCCTGCGAGCGATTCTGCGCCAAGACCCTGATGTGGTGATGATTGGTGAGATACGCGATGTGGAAACCGCCAGCATCGCCGTGCAAGCTAGCCTCACAGGCCATTTGGTGCTTGCTACGCTACACACCAACGATGCTGTGGGCGCGGTCACGCGGCTCACTGACATGGGTGTAGAGCCCTTTTTATTGTCATCAAGCTTAATTGGCGTGGTGGCGCAGCGGCTGGTGCGCAAGCTGTGCAGCGAGTGTAAAGTTCCCGCAGCCAATGGTCGCTACAAACCCACAGGCTGCGCGGCCTGCAATCAAACAGGCTACAGCGGGCGGCTAGGAATTTACGAGCTACTCACGATTGACACTGCACTGGCAGAGGCCATCCACCAACGCCTGCCCGAGGCAGAGTTACGCGGCATGGCGCAAGCGCGAGGCTTGCAAAGCCTGCGACAAGATGCCCAGCGCTTGATTGATAGTGGTGATACCAGCGAAGCAGAGGTCGAGCGTGTGACGCGGTTAGCCTAAGCTAGTTCCTTAAGCTGCTCAGCACTCGGTGGCGTGCAACCAGCCCTAGTGGCATTGATAGCGGCCGCTTTGATGGCGCGGCTTAGTGTGTTTTGAAGGCCTGTCTCACCGCGCGCCCATGCAAGTAAGCACGTACCCCAAAAAGTGTCGCCACAGCCCACTGAGTCTTTAACAACCACTTTTGGTGCGGCTGCGGCTTTGAATTGGCCATTCATCCATAAGCCAGCGCCATCTGCGCCGCAGGTCACAGCCACGCGATGGCAGCCTAACTTTGCCAAAGTGCTTGCTATAAGCCCTGCGTGTTCGAAACGGACATCAGAAACCTTTAAACCCACTATTGCGCCTGCGGCGCTAGCCAATAGCGTGCTTAAATCTTCATCGCTGGCCTTTAGCCAATCGGCTAAACCAATAAATTGTTTAATGGCTAAGCGGTATTCGTCCATATCCCGCGCCAGTCTTGGACGAAGGTTAATGTCGCAGCTAATCGTCCAGCCCCGTGCTTTAGCGACTTTCACAATCGCCAATGTTTTCTCGGCTTCTGGCGGCACAAGCGCCAGCGAGCCTGTGTGCAAAATACCTGCTTTAGGAAAACCTTCTAAAAAAGTAAGCGCTTGCTCTACGCTAAACGCCCTGTCTGCAACACTTTCGCGATAAAACTGGTAGCTGGGCTGTCCGTCCACAAAACTAACCATCGCCAGCGAGGTGGGTAAGGCATTGGCTGCCATGCCAAGCGTTACACCGTCTTTCAGCAGTAAATTTGAAAGCTTGACGCCCAGTTCGTCGGTAGAAAGTGGGTTGACAAAAGTGACTGCGCCGCCTTGCAAAGCAATCGCCCGCGCCACGTTGTAAGGACTGCCGCCCTCGTAGGGAATAAAGCTGCCATTGGTCTGCGCGATGCAGTCCATGAGGGTTTCGCCCAAAATAACGATGGGGGTTTGCACAAGCAACATAGTTTATTTTTTCAGCAAACGCCCGCGGCGAATCACGTCTATCCACACCGCGATAATCACAACCGCGCCAATTGCCATCATTTGTTTGAATTGCGAAATCTCTAGCAAATTCATGCCGTTACGTATCATGGTAATCAGCACCGCACCGAGCAAGCTGCCCCAAATGCTGCCGCGTCCGCCGAATAGCGACGTACCGCCCAGTATCACGGCTGCAATTGCATCCAGCTCCGCATTGGCCGCCATTTTTCCACTGGTCGAATCCATGCGTCCTGCCAACACCATGGCCGCTAATGCGCAGGATAAGCCGCACACCACATACACCGCCATTTTCACACGGCGAATGTTAATGCCCATCTGCCGAGCGCCCGCTTCATTGGAGCCAATTGCATACACATAGCGCCCCAACTTGGTGGACGAGAGTACAAACGCCATAAATACATAAAACACGCCCGTAATCAAGGTGGGCATGGGCACGCCGAGCAAATCGCCTTGCCCAATAAACGGTAACGGTGCTGGCAAGCCCGCTTGGTCAAAACCGCCTGTTAAATCAAACGCCAGTCCTCGCCACAGCGTAAGCCCGCCCAGCGTCACAATAAACGAGGGGATACCCACATACGCCACCAAATAGCCATTAAACACACCGACCGCCACGCCCAGCGCGAAGGCCACGCCTATACAAAGGTAGGGGTTAATCCCCAGTTTCACCATCATGTAGCCTGCCACAGCACCGCACAATGCGGTCAGCGCACCTACCGCAAGGTCTACGCCTGCCGTCAAAATCACAAAGGTTTGCCCACCCGCCAGCAGCGCCACCACCGATGCTTGCACCAAAATATTCGACAAATTACCCGCCGTTAAAAAATACTCGCTAGACACGCTGAGCAAAATGGCCAACAAAATAACCGCCACCAAAGAGCCATACCATTCTTGGCGAGCAAGGGCGGCATAGTTTGATTTGATTAAATCGTTCATAGATAACGCGATAACAATTATGAGAAATTAAGAAACGACAAAAAGCAAAAATGTCTGAAAACGGCTATTTTTTGGCTCTTTTAAAAAGTAAAACCCGATTAGGACATGACACCTAATCGGGTCTACTTTAAAACCAAACTAGCTAAAAACTAAACCTAGATTACTTCTTCAATGTCTTCATGAACTGGCCTACACCTGAATCAGCGGCGAACTTGTCTACATTTTCAGGCAATACTAAGAATGCGCCTGTGTCGATACGGGCTTCGACTTTTTCTTTCTTGGCAGCGGCGAGCGCAGTTTCAACGCCCACTTGTCCCATTTTTGACAACATTTGGGCTGAGTTGGCTTGCTGCCAGCCTTCTTTCATCATGTCTAAACCTCAGCTGAGCCATCAAAACCAGCGATTTTCACATCGCCTGCTTTTTTGCCAGCCGCTTTCAAAGCCGCCATCGCGCCCAATGCGCCACCGTCCCATGCACACGCGACTAACTTAGCGCCTTTGCCTTTGCCCTTGAGCGCGGCTTCAACACCGTTTTGCGCCATGGTTTGGTCCCATGTGGTGGCTACTTCGATGATGTTGATTTTTGGGTGCTTGGACTTGAGTGCATTCACAAAACCATCTTTACGTTGAACACCCGTTGATTGGCCTTGGTCGCCTGTCACATAAATCACAGTGTCACCGTCCTTCACTTGGCTCGCAGCCCATTCGCCTTGCACGCCAGCGGCTTTTAGGTTGTCTGTAGCCACGTAGCTGGTAATCGGCGTACCGTCAATACCTGTGTCTACCGCTACCACTGGGATGCCAGCGGCCATGGCTTTAGCCACTGCGGGGGGCAATACCCTTGCTGTCCACTGGGGCAATCGCAATCGCGGCTACTTTTTTGGTGATCATGTCTTCCACAATCGCCAATTGCTTGGCTAAGTCGCCTTTTTCAGCGGCTAACTCAATGTACTCAATGCCAGCAGCAGAACCTGCTTTTTTAGCACCCGCATTAATCAGCGTCCAACCTGAGTTGGTGTTGCCATTGGTGATGTAAGCAATTTTCACTGCGGCAGGCGCTGCAGGTGCAGCTGCTTTTGGCTCTTCTTTTTTGCCGCAAGCAGATAGGCCGATGGCAGCCGCCATGGCTGCAACGAGTAGGGTGTGTTTCATGTGTGTCCTTGTGGGGGTTAGGTAAATAGATTGAATGACAATCTAAGGATGCTTGTGCATAGCCTAGCTGGGCGGCATCTGAATGGTGCTCAACTAGCGTTACTATAGTGGCAGACAGGCGTTTAGTGCGACTAAATCAACTTAGTAGTTTTACTGATAGGCGCACGCTAAGACTGCGTCAGCAAGCTTTTACAATCTTGTTTGATTGAAATTGAACATTGATTGCACCATCATGGCCTACCCTGTTTTAGAAGTTCGCGGCTTAACGCGCCACTATGGCGGCGTAAAAGCGCTTACAGACGCCCAATTTAGCTTGCAAGCAGGCGAGCATGTGGCGATTGTGGGCGACAACGGCGCGGGCAAAAGCACCTTTGTGCGGCTGGTTACGGGCGTTGAACAACCGTCTAGCGGCGAATTACTGCTCGATGGCAAGCCCGTGAAATTTGAATCGCCTTTGGTCGCTAGAGAGCAGGGCATTGAAACGGTCTACCAAACACTGGCTTTGGCTGAGGATTTGGATGTGCCCAGCAATTTGTTTTTAGGCCGCGAAATTACCCGTTTTAATTGGGGCTTGCTCTCGCCACTCAACCACCGCGCCATGCAAGGCCAAACCATGAACATGCTAGACAGCACAGGCGTGAAGATTCAAGATCTGAGCCAGTCGCTACGCGGCATGAGCGGTGGGCAACGCCAATGTGTGGCAATTGCGCGGGCGGCGGGTTTTGCAAAAAAACTCATTATTTTGGACGAGCCTACCGCTGCGCTGGGTGTAGCGGAAACTGCCAAGGTGGAGGGTATCGTCAAAGGGCTAAAAGCCAAAGGCTTGCCGCTGATTATCATCAGCCACAATTTGCGCCAAGTGTTTGAATTGGCTGACCGCGTGGTGGTGTTTCGCCAGGGGCGTATTATCGCCAGCTGCCCTAAGCATATGTCGAATCCCGAAGAAATTGTGGGTTTAATCACTGGCGCGATTTCGCCAGAGTCTCTGAAAGAAGGAAGCGGCTTATGCTAAAGGGCATCAACCCACTGCTCACGCCAGAGCTACTCATGCGCTTGGCGCAAACAGGTCACAACGAATGGGTGGCCGTGGTGGACGCGAATTTTACCGCCGAACGCTTAGCAGGCGGCAAGCCTGTGGTGCGCTTGCCTGGCATCAGCTTAGCAGCTGCCAGTGCAGCGATTTTGAGCGTATTCCCCGTGTGCAGTGATGTACCTCACCCTGCAGGCTATATGCACGCTATCGGTGCTGCAATCGGGCATAAAACCCCTGCCCAGCAAGCGGTGGTGGCTTGTGTAGAGCGCGAATACCCTTTGACCGCAGGTAAAATTGAAGCCATCGAGCGCTTTGCGTTTTATGAGCGCGTAAAAAACGCCAGTCTCATCGTGCAATGCGGTGAGACTAGCGCTTATGGCAATGTTTTATTTTGCAAAGATGTGATTTTTCCTGCTTAGGCAAAACCACATCCGAGACTTTTTAAACTAAATTAAAAGCTCATCGCTTTGTCTACATCAGCCGTTTTTCGGCGTGCCATGGCTAAATTGGCACGGGTTTTATCCAGCACAAAATACAAAAACACGCCTGCATTGCTGCTCGATGGGCGGATAATGTGGTACTGCGTGCCTAGCGTGATGAGGATGTCTTCAATGGTATCTTTTAGACCCAGCGCTTTCATAGTTTTCATTTTGGCGCGCACCACTTCAGTATTGCCTGCCGCTGCCACTTCAAGGTCTACGCCTGTGCCCGCTTGCCCTAAAATCATGCCGCTAACTGAGTCAACCACGGCACAACATACTGTGCCTTCGATGGACATGAGTTCTTTAAGTGTGTCTTGTACGTTTGCCATGCTTTAGTCCTTTTAAAAGTGCAACAATCACCTTGCACGGTGGTGTGTCTTAATAGTGACAAAAAAAGTATATATTTAATTTTAATATGAACAAATTTTTGCTGTATTCACAGCTTAAGGCAAAACAGGAATTTGCGCAAAGTATCTGCTGCCCGCAATGGCACTCACATTGAGTTGCCCCAGTAGTGCTTCAGTGTCAGACAATAAAATCAGCACAAAGCCTATGTCTTGCCGTGCAACGCTACACACCAGCGTGTAGCCTAGCTCAGCATCAATAATGATGCGCTTGCTTTGCCCTAAACTGCCTTCTAGCGCCACCACTTGGCCAATCGCGGCAATCGAACTAGCGAGCGCAGCCAAACGCTCGGGTTTTAAATCGTTACGAATCGCGTGCACAGCTTCAAACCCATCCACAGTGGCTAGCACCACTGCATTAAGGCCCAGCACATCACTGACCATGCGGGCGCAATAGTCTTGCGCAGCCACCATGGTGTCGGTGCTAAAGCGGGGGAAAACACGTTGTTTAGACATACAAAAATATCGCCGTTTAAGTTAGGTGGGGGTATTTAATTCAACTTGTGTGAGCAGTACATCTAGCAGTAATCTCACTTGTTCAGATTGTCTCACATCTGTGGCGATAATAGGAATAATGATTTGCTTGGTTGCTAAAAAATCTGCATAATCGTCCAAGCTGGGGCTGGGATGGGTGTCTAAACGCCCTACGCCGATTACGCAAGGCATGGTTTTAAACGATTCCGCGAAGGCGTTTAAAAACACATTTAAATCGTCAAACGGTTTTTTGCTGGCATTGTTCAGCAAAATCACCACGCCTAGGCTTCCTGTCACCAAGATTTTCCACAAAAAATCAAAGCGCTCTTGACCTGGCGTGCCAAATAGGCGCAGCCTGTCGCCGTTGTCTAAAGTGAGTTGCCCGTAATCCAAGCCCACTGTGGTGCTGGCTTTGGCCACCGATTGGTCGGTGTTGTGCACATCGGTAATCACTGGTGCTGTGTCACTAATGCTGGCAATCGCTGTGGTTTTACCAGAACCCATAGGCCCAGTGAATAAAATCTTAAATTCGTTCATGCACGATGATAAACGAGCGCAGCTATTAGGGCAAGCGCTTGAGTGAGCAGGAAACTTGAGGTTTAGTTAAGTACTAGAACCCCAACTTGGTGCGCAGCCTACTAATAAAGCTGCGAACAGTGCCTGCGTCTTTGCCGCTACTGTGCTTTGTGGGTGAACTGCTAGCGACCGCCGTGCTAAGCTGTGGCTGCCCGATCAGCAATAAACCTGTGTGGTGCAACGCATCCAAGAATTGAATCACAATGTCAACGGGTTGCTGTGCAATCTGTACCAACTCTTTAACTTTTAACCCTTGCTTGGCCAGCATGGTAGCCATGCGAATGCGTGCAGGGTCGCCGCCTAGAAGTGACGATGGCGGCCATTTGCGTAACTTAAAGTAAGCGGTAAGTGATGCGCTGGGTGAATTATTTTGGCTTGCGCTAGCGCCAGTAATTGCTAATTGTTCCGCTGCAAGAAAACGGGGTGGGCGGGTGGCGGCGTGCTCCCTGGCTTTGTCTAGCCAAAGCAACAGCGATTCACTACTGTAAGGGCGCTGTAATAAGTAAGGGTCGTTTCCTACGCGGGTTTGAGCAATTTTAACTGTGGGTGCAGTGAGTTCAAGTGCTGCAATAGTTGCAGCAGGTGTGGCGTCGCCATCAACAAACATTAAGTCAAACGGCGCTTGGTCAACGAACTCCCAGCCAGCACCTTGTGGCGTGTGAGCATTAAGCTTAATTAGACCACGCATCAAGATGACATCACGGTTGTTAAGGCAGTGTGTACCAATTCGTAGTGTGGTGCTTGCGTTCATAGAGTGACTTTCTTTCAATTGGTTGTCTAAGACAATTACATAATCAAATATTAACCATTAATTTTGAATAAAGCAAGTCTGTCTTGGACAAAATAAAAAGAATTCATTGTGAAACATTTTTACAACACGCGTCAATAACCCGTATTGAAAGAAGAAATAACCACGTCATTCATCGCTGTTTATAATCGATGCAATTAATTATTATGCTTTTGATATAATTTGAGTGTCTGGCAAAAGCCCTATGAGGGTCTGGACTACAACTGTCAGTTAGACTCTAGATGCACGCAAACAACCCAACCGTTAGAGGCAGCAACCATGCGGGCATGCGCGAATTTAACGAGCGTATTATTTTGCAGGCTGTGCGGCAAAACGGGGCGTTACCCAAAGCTGATTTAGCGCGGCTCACGCAGTTATCCACCCAAACCGTGGCGATTATCGTAGACCGCTTAATCGCTGATGGACTGCTGCTCAAGCACGAGCGTATCCGTGGAAAAATCGGTCAGCCCTCAGTGCCGATTGCGCTGAATCCCGATGGTGCACTCAGCGTGGGCATACAAATTGGGCGGCGCGGGCTCGAAATGCTAGTCTGCGATTTCGTGGGTACAACCCGCCACACGTGGAAATTTTTATACGATTACCCGCAGCCCGCCACGGTGCTCGCAAAAGTAAAAGAAGGCTTGGCGGCGTTTGAAGCTGAGCTTGGCCCGCTGTGGGACAAGGTGGTGGGCATAGGCGTCACCGCGCCTTTATCTTTACACCAATGGGCCGATGTGCTGGCCAAACCGATGCGTGACCGAGCTCATACCGCTACCGCCGATGCGCAGCAGGCGCTGGCGCAGTGGCAACACATCAATGTGCAACAAGCCGTGCAAGCGCTCACCACCTTGCCTGTGGAATTTGCCAAAGACACCACCGCTGCCTGCGTGGCGGAGCTTTTGCAAGGCCATGGGCGCAGCACGCGCAGTTTTTTATATGTGTTCGTGGGGACATTTGTGGGTGGCGGCTTGGTGATGGGCGGGCACATTGTGCCGGGGCAGCGCGGCAATGCGGGCGCTATCGGCTCGCTGCCTATGAGCATTGCCAGCACGGGTGAAAAACCTAAACAATTATTGGAAGTGGCTTCAGGCTGGCAACTCGAGCAAGCGCTGATTGCGGC